>APFE031313330.1:0-19444 GCA_000404065.3 Pinus taeda | reverse complement strand
ACGGGCACGTACACACACCCTCCACCCATGTTTACTTCTGAACGACAGGCGGGCACCTTCGTGCCACCCACGACCCGTGCTTCAACCCTTCACCAAGACTTCGTGCCAACCTTCGTGTAGAGTTGCCCGGTGAGCGGGCACATAACCTACTCCTTGATGTGGCTCTCTCCACCCTTTGCACTTCTCCTTCTTGACGAGTGATGTTCGATTCGCTGATGTGCAACACTCCAACCTACGCCCTCCATATATATGGGTAGTTGGGTGAGTCGTGCCACCCAGCCGACTCGTCCAACTCGTTCAGCCGACGCCCTCATACTTGCAACTCGTTGAACATATATTTGGTTGGCCCACCCATCACACGGGACGACCAACCCATCCTTCGCCAGAAACACAAGCCTATGAGGTCGGCCCTTGGGTGACTTGCCAACTCATCCCCAAGGTATAAACTCGCCTTAGACAAGAATCCCATGCGCACTTTACCATCGTTCGCTCATATGCCTTAACCGTAGCTCGTTGTTCGCATCGCATGACCACAGGTCCTTGCATCCTCCTCCACCTGAAGTCATTGTCGTCCTTGACAATATGGCATCCTGGTAACCATCCTGCCACCAATATCATCATCTCAACTGTCTCATCCTTGGTCCATGATATCAATCAGTCCATACACTGCAACATCCCTGCAACATATGTAAAACAACTGTCTCCACCATGTGTTGTCCCATCCTATGAACTATCATCAGATACTCGAACATAATGCTAACATCTGTCTGGTACACTGCTAGTGCTCATGACTTGAACTAGTTAGGTGATCAGTTCAACTGTCACGCTCAGATCATAAAAATGTCCATTCTTATGCCTACACCAATCTTTCTCAAATTCTACCACATCCTGGACTCACCAAGAATCTCTCCCATGCTCAGGTCCACGGAAACTCCATCCCATCTACAACATGTTATGATGCTAATGCCAAACCATTCTTGCATCATTTGTCAAACCTACTCAACCTATTTTAAGGACTCACTACCATGAGCAGCTCAACAATGAGCCCCATCTTCTATGTCATCTAAGACGATGTAGAAGGAGTAGATCCTAGAGGCTCACCCTCACTAACAAGCTCAATCCATCTGTTAGGATTCTCTATCTCCATCCTCTGTAGATATGTAACCCGATCCTCCTCTAGCCTTCTTGACAAATCCAAGATACTATCGGATAGTGTCATGATAACCAATGACTACTCAGTAAGCTTTTCCTCAACAATAGACAAATGCTTACATATGTCATCCATGCACTTCTCATCCTCCATCTGCATCACTGCTAGTTTACAACCAGGTCTAGTCACACCAATGGTTGGAACACCAATGGGTACATCTTCCCTGCTATCGTAAATGTACAACTTCTTCAAATGTGGAACTATCATAGCATCATATTGCTTCAAGAATTACATCCCTAGTATAGATTCATAGTCATCAATTCGCACTATTGTGAAGTCAAATTTCCCAGTCCATTCACCTAGTGTTGTGTCCACTCTTTCAGCTACACCAAGCACACAATCAAGAGGAGAATTCACTGTCTTCATTTGTTCCTTCACCGGTACAAATTTCAACCCAATCCTTCTCACAGTATCCTCACTCATGAACTTGTGAGTAGCTCCACTATCCATCATAGTGAGTACATCAACACTTCCAATCTTCATTCAAACATACTCCAAACTATTCCTCTCAGGATCCCTCTGAGAGACCACCTATGTAGCAGTAGTAGTCCAAGAATCTGCATCATCCCCATAGGAGCTTCTTCTTTCTTCATATTAGATTATGAAATAGCGGCCACTTTCAATCTTGAAGGAGAATTCTTCACCGTATGTGGTTCAACACATATCCAACACTTCAAAGGTTTCTTTGTCTTCATCTTATCATCCGATTTCGAAGCATCATCCTTCTTCTTCTCTTTCAGCTTATCAAACTTCTTCCTTCTCTCATTAGAAGTTTTGTCATAATGCTCCACGAATCGATCCACAACAACAAAAGCTTCCTCAACTGTCTTAATCTTCTACCTCTTCACTTCATTACGTGCCCAAGGTTTCAATCCAATAATTAAGTTGAACACCTTGTCCCTCACCGCCATCTCAGGAAGTTCTAGAACTGCACTTGCAAACTCCCGTTGATATGTCTGTAGGTTCCCTGTCTGCTTAATAAACTTAATCTTCATCCTTGCTTCCCATGTTTCATCGTGAGGACTAAAGTGGGTCTGCAAAGCCTTCTTCATGTCATCCCACGAAGTTATGTCATCAGCACTACCATTAGAAATCTAATCCATCCTCCTTCGCCACCACACCTTAACATCCTTCATCAAGAATTGAGCAGCTGCCTTCACCTTTGTCTCATCATCGGATTGACCTAAGAGTTCCAAGTATTTCTCCATATCCAAAATAAAGTTACCAAGAGTCTTCGTACTTCTTGCACCATCATAAGATTCTGGTTCCTTGACTTTCACATGAGGCACTCCTTCACCTGAGTTATGCCCCATGGCCTTCTTCAACACCGCGATCTCATCTCTGGCTCCATCAAGAGATTTCGGCAAGTTCAAAATTTCTGCCAAACCTCGATCTCTTGCCTCTTCAATCTCCTTGACTTTATCTTCAAGTTTTGTACACTTAAGATCAGTGTACTCATTTTGAGTACGGAGTTCATTGAGTTCTTCCCTTACCTTCGAAGTATCCTCTTGATCTTTCATGACCAAGTTCATCTTCGTAGTCCAGTAAGACTCCAATTCCTCCATTCCTTCCAATATCCTTTCAATGAAAGCTAAAGTCACATTATGCTTAGATTCTTCTGTTTCCATATGAGATTCACCTGCCATCTCTGCTAACAGCTTCCTTCTTTGTGATCTAGTATAGACCATCCACCAACTTCACCAAGTACCCTGCAAAACCAAACCAGCTCTTGTCTCACTTGTATGTAAAACTAGCTTCCTTCACATGCAAGTACCTGCTTCCACTGTCACCAACTGTCAAGGTGTATATCAGCTCTTTGTCAAGATTTTTCAAACCTGAACCAGCTCTAAAACCACGTGCACTTCAGTGTAGATGTGTAGCAGATTCAACCTTCAATGCCCAAATAAGCTGCTCTGATAGCTCTTCACCGAGCTCTGATATCATCTGTCACACCCCTATACCTGCGGTAGTCTTCTAACCGCTTATAGCGAGGTGCGGCACCACCGAACACTTTCTTTTCACCAATACTTATGTTCATGGACTATACCTTAACATTCGATACTTAGTTTTATTTTTCTTCACCAAGTATTATTATTATTCCTTTATACTAATGAACACCCATACACATTCATTATCCACAGCAATTATACATAAAGAACACAATTGTAACAGTATAAAGGGAAGGGCAACTCCCTGAACAATGAGTTTGCCCAATTTCAATATATTATCAACTTTTACAATTTTACAAGTATACCTTGGAAACCCCAAGTTTCATACCTAGCCAAAATTATGACTTCGTGTCTTCCAACGAGTTGCCCACCTCGTACACGCCTTGCACGGTGGTCACTCTTACATTCCACACTTAGCCAAATTTTCCACCCGGCGACACCTTCATGCAGCCTCAACCGAATGCCAACCGCATTCACCATTTCAACACACAAGTCACTTTCCCAAGTCGGGTGGGCACACCCTCACATGACCCTCCACCCAAACTCCACAACTGAGCTTGTCAACTCAGGGGGCAGGCGCCATCGTGCACCCTCCACCCACACACACAACCATCGGGCGGGCGCTTACATGCACCCTCCACTCGAGTTTTCAACCAGTTGGAGGGTGCCTACACACGCCCTCCACCTGCGTTTACTTCCGAATGATGGGCGGGCACCTTCGTGTGACCCACGACCCATGCTTCCACCCGTCACCAAGACTTCATGCCAACCTTCGTGTAGAGATGCCCGATGAGCGGGCGCATAACCCACGCCTCGCTGCAACTCTCTCCACCCTTCACACTTCTCCTTCTTAACGAGTGGTGTTCGATTGATTGATGTTCAATGCTCCAACCTATGCCCTCCATATATATGGGCGGTTGGGCGAGTCGTGCCACCTGGCTAACTCATCCAACTCGTTCAGCCGACGCCCTCATACTTGCAACTCGTTCAACATTCGTTTGGTCAGCCCGCCCATCACACGGGACCGCCAACCCATCCTTCGCCCCAAACACAAGCCTATGAGGTTGGCCCGTGCGTGACTTGCAAACTCGTCCCCACGGTATAAGCTCGCCTTAGCCAATACTCCCACGCGCACTTTACCATCGTTCACTCGTATGCCTTAGCTGTAGCTTGTTGTTTGCATTGCATGACCGCAGGTCCTTACACCGACGGTTGTGTGTGTGGGTGGAGGGTCCACGAAGGTACCCACCTACAAGTTGACAAACTCGGTTGTGGAGTTTGGGTGGAGGGCATATGAGGGTGCACCCGCCCAACTCTAGCAAGTGACTTATGTGTTGAAACGGTGAACACGGTTGGCAGCCGGTTGAGGCTGCACGAAGGTGTTGCCCGGTGGAAAATTTGGCTAAGTGTGGAATGTAAGAGTGACCACCGTGCAAGGCGTGCATGAGGTGGGCAACTCATTGGCAAGGCACGAAATCAGAATTTTGGCTAAGTATGAAACTTGGGGTTTCCAAGGTATACTTGTAAAATTGTAGAAGTTGATAATATATTTTAATTGGGCAGACTCATTTTTCAGGGAGTTTCCCCTCCCTTTATATTGTTGCAATTGTGTTCATTATGTATAATTGTTGTGGATAATGAATGTGTATGGGTTTTCATTAGTATAAAGGAATAATTACACCATAAGGCATTTTCCTTTGGAAAAGACTCCCCAGATTGCCACTCTCCACCGTTTTTCACCGTTGATCTTTGTGTTAGACGATTAAAATATTATTCACCGTCCACATGAGTTTTGGTTGGTTAAAGGTTTTCATTGGTTATACAGTATAACGGCTTTTGTTGTGGCTTACCTTCTTGTTTATTTTTAAATTTGAGTTCCCTGAAAATGGGAGGAATCCTCGACAAATTGCATGCCAATAAAGTGACAACAAATGAATGTGAAAAGATGGGGACCGCAGTCGATCACGATTCTATGAATACAATACGGAAGATTCACAGTAATTCATTTGAGCCGTTCGGAGATCTATTTAAGCCACCATGTTCTCCTTCAATTCCCCCCTTCATTTCATTAACATCGTTAGCTTGTTTATGCCCCTCTGTATTACATTTTATTCTATGAGTCCCTGTTTTTTTCTTTCAACATACATTGCCTCCTTTCCTATTGCATTCACTGTTCTCCCCATATTCAACATATTTGGTATTCTTTAGAGCCAATCTTCTTTGATTCTTCTAAAATTGTCGGAGTTTTATAATTGGAACATAATTATCTTGTTTTGATGCCTTTGATGTGCCTTTCCTTCAGTGTATCGGGATGATAATTTTTTGGTATATGTATTGCAGAGTCATCCATAATGGTGCTGGCTGAGAATCGACTCGTGACAGAGCAGGGCCCTGACTGCCTTCTGTTTGGTGAGCATCACACTTCTTTAGTTGGCTTTTAAGTTTTTCCCTTTTCAATGGTATTAAGCTAAAGTTGTATGTATTCGTTTCTGATTCCAATCCGTTGTTCTAGATCTGGATGACACATTATATCCCTTAAGCTCCGAACTAGCTGCAACACGCACCAACAACATCAGAGGTAATCTTGTAGCTAATCTGCCCCTAAAAATTTGTGTAATTTTAGTGTTCTTTTTAAGGAAATGTTAATCTTTAGATTTTAATCTAAACCAGAGTCTGCAATGCAACCCGGAAAGATTGGAGTTGCATATTTAGATTTCCACTGAATAATTTCTTGGAATTTACGTGAGCTTGTTACATGCATCTCCAACTTTGCAACTTGAAGGTGATCAGACGCAGATGGACTATGGGCTTAGTGTTCATATTCAACACTCCCAATATATTGTATGTAACTAACGCACTGTTGCACACACATAGTTGGATCACCCCACCCTTACTAGGGTTGTAGATGAAATTAAGACTTCTCTTAAGCCATTGAGGTAAATTTTGACGTTTGAATTGTGTGTGTGATCCGGCTGTTGTGTGACAGATTATATGAATCAAAAACTAGGAGCTGAAAAGAACAGAGTCCCTGACTTGAGCAAGAGAGTTGTATAAAACTTATGGGACAACCATGGCCGGACTCAGGGTAAGCATTCAATCCCTATTGTTTCATGTAATTCAACATGGTATTTCAACTTTTAAGGTTAAAATGACTGATTTTTACTATTGGGATTCTTCTGTAGCTGATTACTGAGGAATTCAGCAACCCCCTTATGTGTCATTGGTTAGCAAGTACCTTAAGAGTGGGGTCCCTTATGTGTCATCGATTAGCAAGTAGCTTAAGAGTGGGGTTATGAGTTGCTTTCAATCAGAATCTAATTCCTAGAATGACTACAGAACATCTGAGACATACTATCCATAATTACTCCATGGTTTTCTATGATTTTACTAGCCACTACTCTGCCAGGATACCTTTTGCAAATTCATGAGACTGAAACCCTATTTCTCATCTGTGGTTTTTAAGCCTCAAGGAACTCTCTTCTTGCTCCGTTAATGATAATATATGAATGCAAATATAAGGTGTTCTAGATGTCTTTATTTAATAACTACTACCGATATCAATTTATAAAATATGGAATTATGATCAACGTTATGGCTAGGAATTGCAATTGGATTGAGAACCTTTTTCTCAACTTTCATGTTCATGAATTCCTTGCATATTTTGATAGTATTCTTTGTTCTACGTAGGAAGTGGGCTATGAATTTGACTATGACGATTACCACAGGTATCTAAGAAATCTTGTATCATCTTTTGGTTGGTAAATTTACAGCTATCTAATGTTTCAACTTTCGACAAAATTAGAGAAAATGCCAGTGATTTGACTTTCATTGTTTAGACTGTTTGGAATACCATTGATTGCTTTTGGCCTTACACGCTATCCTGTTTCACTCACTAGAAACAAACATTTCTTATACATTTTTGTTCACGGAAGATTTCCATATGAGAATCTTAAACCAGATCCTATTCTGAAGAACTTGTTATTAAGCATTCCTCATAGGAAAATTGTAAGATCATATGGATCCCTTCAAATTCTTTTTACGATGATATTAAATGAAGTCCTAGGTTTTGTTTGGAAACTTATTAGCATGCTCGTTAATCGCTTGTAACTCTGTTATGCAAAATAGATATTTACAAATAGTGACAAAGTTCATGCTGCAAAGGTCCTTAACAGGCTAGGATTGGAAGATTGCTTTGAAGGCATAATATGCTTTGATACACTTAATCCTATTTCAAATATTACTGAAAGCAATAATGAATGAAATATGCCCGCTAATAACTCTACAATCCCAAAGACATCCATAATTTGCAAGCCCTCAAAAGATGCCATGGAGCAGGCTCTTCGCCTTGCAAATGCTGATCCACAAAAAACAGTATGGTAACAAAGATTTTGATGGCCATTTTCCTTCAGCTATCCATTTTTTCATGAAAAGATTGACTCATCTAGGTACCATAAAAAGTTTATACCAAATCCCCCTTAGTAAACAAAGAAGGATAGCTAACACCTCTGCTTTGGCCCCATTGTGAGGGTATAAGGGTATCCTATAGCGACACGTTTTCTAAAAATGACCATTCTGGCTAAAATCCCCCAGGGTGAATGACCTACTTGTCTTTTGAGAAGTTATGTTGGAGTGGTATTTCACAAGAAAAATATGCATGTTGCTTTGATCATGTCCCACATACTGCACAATTATCAACTTGTCTATGAAAACAGTCCTTTTTCAACGAGGAGGATCTACAAAGAGAATATTGTATTAAGTCCCAAAACATAAATCTGAAGGTGTGTGAGAAAGATGTTTAAATACGAAAGAGATGTTTGTTAGTCTAATCACATCCCACATACTGATCAATTATACATCTGTTCCCGAGCAACCCCTTTTCAGTGGAGAGGAGCTACAAAGGGACTATTGTACGCAATTGTAATCTAGACTCAAACCAATCTGGCAACCTGTAATTCGACATCATCAATTTTTATTTACGTTATGCATATCATTTCAACAACATCTATTGTAAGAGTTTCTATTTAATCTATTATGTTTCCATGCAGATTTTCTTTGATGACAGTCCCAGGAATATAGCTGCAGGAAAGCATGCAGGCCTCCATACCGTATTGGTAAAGACCATATAATTGTAAATGGGATATAATGCTTTTGTAAAAATACATAATTGGTTGAATCTTCATCTAATTACGCCGTAAGTTGTTTCCCTTTGGAAAAGACTCCCCTGATTGCCATTCTCCACCGTTTTTCACCGTTGCCATTCTCCACCGTTTTTCACCGTCCACGTGAGTTTTGGTTGGTTACAGTTTTCCACCATTGATATGTGTGTTACATGATTCAAATATTATCCATCGTCCATGGGAGTTTTTATTGGTTAGAGTAAAATCGTTTTACAGTGTAACGGTTTTTGTTGGGGCTTATAGTTGGTTAGGGTAAAATCTTTATACAGTATAATGGCTTTTGTTGTGGCTTACCTTCTTGGCACTGTGTCATAGCATGGACTCATTTACATGTACGTTGCCGGTGGAGATGATGAAGATAAAAATTCCTTGCACGACCGGCAGTGGTTTACAATTTGTTTGTAGACCATTACAATTCCCGACATGAACCGAGGACGGGATGAATGCTTTGGTGCTTTCATCAGCGACAATTTTTTCGTTATTAGCCGTGATCTAATCAGGTGGAGTGCGGAAGTTTATGATCCAAAAACAAGGGCATGGACAACACTGGAGACTATGGGAGATAAAGAGAAGGGAAAGGCCCACTGGCATGTCTGGTTGTTTCTTCTTGCAGCAAGGAGTGATGGAATGTGATTCCAATGAAAACGTGTGGAGGGCACTGGGTTCTCTTGCTAAAACCCTTGAAAGGATTTAGTGTTCTGGGAAGATTTTTGTTTACGGTAATGCTGAGAGTAATGTTAAAGTTTGCTATATCTATGAGCCGCCTATAAGAACTGCAGCAGGAAAGCAAACATAAATGATTGGGATGTACAAAGTATTGAGATTTGAAATTAAGTAACAATGATTACCATATTGTCGTTTGAATAATGTAGTAAGAAATTTCACTTTCTTGTTATCCTTGAAGGAACATTGGTAATAGATTTTGTCAGTTGAATAGCGTAGTAAGAAATTTGACATTAATGTTATACTTGAATGAACATTGGTAATAGATTATGTTATACTTGAATGAACATTGGTAATAGATTTTAGAGAGTTCCTGCATTAAAAATGATGTTATTTTTGGATGCGTTTAGAGGTGCACAACTGAGAAATGTTGGTTGGTTGTTAAAAATTTCAAAAGTTTTATGGCATCCCAGAATATTCCAGAATACAATTTTACAAAGATTGAAACTCAAAACCTTTTTTTAGGTAAATTGTGTGTGGTTATTGATTATTAAATATTTCTATGGCATTCGAGAGGACAATTTGAGATCGAAGCTCAAAATATTTTTTCGAGGTGAACTATGTGTTGTTATTTTTTATTAAATATTTCATTTGTTTCATGGTATTCCAGAATACAAATTATGGACCTTAAATTTGTTGCAGTTTGTCGATGCATATCCCTTCTCTTCTCATTTCATTTTGTCAATTTTATTTCACCAAAATTATACACACTTTGATCAAATCAGAATATTTAAGCCTCCACTTAATGAGTTCTACTCTCACCATCCCATGAGTTGTGAGATTCGGTAGTTTTGATATTCAAGTTTTTTCATAATTAAAGTTTATATGTTTAGCATAATGTTAGATTCTATATTTAGTCTTGTCATGATTTTAGCTTTTATTATGGGTAATTTATATATTCAATTTCATGTTTTACTTTCTAGATTATATATTTAGTCTTGTCATGATTTTAGCCCACAACAACTCAACATGCTATATGTTTTGGATTTTCAAAACAATATTGTTCACCCACAACGACTTAACATGCTATATGTTTTGGATTTTTAAAACAATACTTTCGTTTTATGTTTTGACTAGATCATGAACTAAGATCAGGTAAGACTCAACATGCTATATGTTTTGGATTTTCAAAACAATACTTTCATTTTATGTTTTGACTAGATCATGAACTAAGATCATGTAAGACATTTTACGATTAATGTAAGAATGCTTAGTTTTTTTCTCACGAAAAAAAAAATAAAAAATAAAAAGTTTCATATGGTTAAGAATTATGTTTGCATTTTTTTAATACTAGAGAATTTAAAATGATGTTGTTTATTAGTTAGGTGAACAAAGTATTACTATAATACAACCTCTAAAAATTATAATATGTGTCATGATACATTCAAAATAAGCTAACATTATATGAAACACATTTATTAATGTAGTTATGTTAGTTAACTAAAATAAGTTAAAATTTGTAAGCATTTGATAAGAGTACCTATTATTAATTATCATAGAAGAATAATGTAGTTATCATCATGAAAAAATTGAGATAGCCAAAAAAAATCTATAGTGTAATTTAAATTCATGTAGGAAAATTATTTTAATTGAAATTATTAAATAAAAAATATTTCTTTATAATAAATTAAATTTCTAATAAAGTATTACAATATATTAAAAGGAAATAAATATGTATTACAACAAATTACAATGTAGTTGAAGAAATTGAAGGCAGATGTTGAATCATATTAAATAATTTCTTAAATTCAAAAATTTTAATGTAGCGATGATTTTCATATGGTCAATAATAGAAATAATAAATTACAGATTATTATAAAAATAATAGAATGAGTTCCATGTATTGATCCACCCTTCATTGTACAATTATAAATGAGTAGTTGTTAGTGTTGACAACTAGCAAAAAACCACATTATTAAATTGTGGTTGATATTACACAGTAAGCTACAACTTAATATATACTATATTATAAACTTATAATATTATAAGCTCACAAAATTAGAAAATGCAACATATTATTCATATTATAAACCCAAAGGGTTATAAAGCACAACCAAATTAATAAATGTGATTAATGCACACTGGTAATCTATACATAAACATATTAGTAAATGTAGTTGAAATTACCCAATAGGCATTAACTGTATAGATTTAACATCCGTATTAATATTGATAATGATAGATAGATATAAATAAAAGTAATATTATAAAAATAATAATTATATTATATTATTAAACCCTATCATTATTATAAATCGAGGGTACTAATATTATTAACTCTTTGGAATTTATTGTGAGTATTAAGATGTTTAGATATTTGTTTTCAGATATTCTAATATGATCCCACTATAGCAGAGAGAGGTGCAAATGTTGGAGAATTCCTAAAACAAAATATACTTGTGCCATTTTGTCTTCTTTTGAAGTTGGAAATTCTTCAGAGAAAGACGAATTTCTCTATCTCGTAGTTGTTTAAACAATGGGACATAAATAGAAAATGATCTCTAAAACACTAAAGCATGGCACCAATATTTACTGGTCCATTTCAAATTGGCATTGAGAAAATAACATATTACTTTTCAGTACTTGGCAAAACTAACCCATAGAACTTGCTAGAATCCCTACAAACATATGATAAAATATTAAACATCACATCTATCAACATCAATCACGCCAACAAGAGGTATTTGTTTTTTTTTTCAAATTTCCGTTCCAGATTGTGCAATGTATCCATCCTTTTTCATTCACTTCTTAGCCTCGCAACTTTGAACTTCATTTTATGATTCAATAGTGTATCCATTCTTTTTCTACCTTTTCTTATTCTGCGAGAAAAGTTTTTTACTATTTTAGTAATTTGTGAATTCTTTTTGTTTACTAATTGAGCAATGTTTGATATTGTGGGAGCCTTTATCACTATTGAGGGCAATACCACATTCACTAGGCATTAAAACAACCTCTCTGTTGTCTTTCTGAGGCTCGGAAAATTGAGCAATGTTTGATATTTTGGGAGCCTTTATCACTGTTGAGGGCAATACCACATTCACTAGGCATTAAAACAACCTCTTTCTGAGGCTAGGAAAATGCAGAGATGTTGATCTTCATATTGGAAATTATAGAGCATACTATTTTTATTACTGACATTGGGTATGCTTTCCAGATTTTCAAGTCGAGGTTGGGTAAGAACTCAGATTCTGGATGGCAACCAAAGTCTAAAAACAGGGCACATAGGGAGATCCCAGGCATCAAAGATATGGATGCTAAGACTCCAAAGATCCCTAGGTGGTACTCACTCTGTGATCTTACCTGTAGTGCAAAGGAAGTTCTTCACAAACAACATGTGTTTGGGAAGAAGCACTAGTCCAGGTTTAAAAAGTTGAAGGAAAAGGGTTCAGAAGATGTAGTAAAGCCACCGAAAAAGTAGTCACAAGGACTGGTGGGGTGGTGTTCTCTTTGTGAGGTTAGTTGTGGAAGCCTAGAAAATCTTCATGAGTTGCATATGTCAGGGAAAAGACACCTGTCCATGTTAGGAATGGCAAAGACAAAGGAGCAGGAGACAGCAGAGACTAGCAAAGTCAATGTTCTTGGAAAAAGAAAAGATGATTCAGTGAAGGAAGAAAGAGATATCCCATCCAAGAAACACCACAAGTTACATAAAGGAGATGTTGCCCATGCCCAACTTATAGAGGATGGAAATTCTGAAGCCCATTTACCGGTCTATGGTGAGACAGAAAGTGTTGATGGTCGCAAAGTTGAGGAAGAAGCTTTTGTCAAAGCTCAAGATGAAGGGGCAAATTAAATGTTCCAAGCTTTCAAGTGTTTTAGGTTTTGTGGACATTAGATTTCAAAATTTTCTTTAAGGTTTTATGACAATTGAGACACTTCACGATTGCATAATAGAAATCCCTTGAGATTAATAAGAAATGTTTTTGAACATGCTGGAATTAAATATTACGTAGGGTTGAATTTCAAAATTTCTGATGTGATTCATAAGAAATGTTTTTGAACATGTTGGAATTAAATATTGTGTATGGTAGGATTTAGAAAATTTTGATGTGATTTTGAACTTCTCATATGTAAAGAGTTCTTAAGGTAGCTGTGATTATGAAAGAATTGATTAACCTCTTTGCAAGTTAATTGGTTTATCCTTTCAACGTTGAAACGTTTTTAGAGTAGGTTCTCTGTAGCAAAGGGCCTTTGTAAAACTGAGGCACCTTTTGTCTTTCTGACGCTGGGAATATGCAATTGTCCCCATTCACATGGGAGGCAGGGAATGCCGCCTACCCTTTCTCCTCGATTGATACCCATGACCTCAGAGACACGATAATTAGGGATCCCTACAGACAACCCATTATACTTGTGCCATTTTGTCTTCTTTTGAAGTTGAAAATTCTTTAGAGAAAGACGAATTTCTCTATCTCTTAATTGTTTAAACACTGGGACATAAATAGAAAATGATATCTAAAACACTAAAGCATGGCACCAATATTTACTGGTCCATTTCAAATTGACATTGAAAAAATAACGTATTACTTTTCAGTACTTGGCAAAACTAACCCGTAGCCTTACGAGAATCCATACAAACATATGATAAAATACTCAACATGAGATCTATCAACATCAGTCACGCCAACAAGAGGTATCTGTTTTCTTTTTCAAATTTCCATTCCAGATTGTGCAATGTATCCATCCTTTTTCATTCACTTCTTAACCTCTCAACTTTGAACTTCATTTTCTGATTCAATAGTGTATCCATTCTTTTTCTACCTTTTCTTATTGTGCCAGAAAAGTTTTTTACTATTTCAGTAATTTGTCCATTCTTTTTGTTTACTAATTGAGCAATGTTTGATATTGTGGGAGCCTTTATCACTGTTGAGGGAAATACCACATTCACTTGGCATTAAAACAACCTCTCTGTTGTCTTTCTGAGGCTGGGAAAATGCAGAGAGGTCAATCTTCATATTGGAAATTATAGAGCATACTATTTTTATTACTAACATTGGGTATGCTTTTCAGATTTTCAAGTCGAGGTTCAGTAAGAACTCAGATTCTGGATTGCAACCAAAGTCTAAAAACAGGGCACATAGGGAGATCCTAGGAATCAAAGATATGGATGCTAAGACTCCAAAGATCCTTGGGTGGTGCTCACTCTGTGATGCTACGTGTAGCACAAAGGAAGTTCTTCCCAAACAACATGTGTTTGGGCAGAAGCACCAATTCGGATTAAAAAAGTTAAAGGAAAAGGGTTTAAAATATGTAGTAAAGCCACAGAAAAAGCAGCCACAAGGACTGGTGGGGTGGTGTTCTCTTTGTGAGGTTAACTGTGGAAGCCTATAAAATCTTCACGAGCTACATATGTCAGGGAAAAAACACTTGTCCATGTTAGGAATGGCAAAGAAAAAGGAGCAGGAGACAGTAGAGACTGCCAAAGACAATGTTCTTGGAAAAATAAAAGATGATTCATTGAAGGAAGAAAGAGATATGTCATCCAAGAAACGCCACAAGTTACATAAAGGAGATGGTGCCCATGCCCAACTTATAGAGGATAGAAATTCTGAAGCCCATTTTCCGGTCTATAGTGAGACAAAAAGTGTTGTTGATCGCAATGTTGACGAAGAAGCTTTTGTCAAAGCTCAAGATGAAGGGGCAGATTAAATGTTCCAAGCTTTCAACCCGTTGAGTGTAAAATGGTCTTTGTTTTAGGTTTTGTTGACATTAGAATTCAAAATTTTCTTTAAGGTTTTGTGACAGTTGAGACACTTCACGATTGCAGAACAGAAATCCATAGAGATTCATAAGAAATGTTTTTGAACATGCTGGAATTAAATATTATGTAGGGTTGAATTTTGAAAATTTTGATGTCATTCATAAGAAATGTTTTTGAACATGCTGGAATTAAATATTGCGTAGGGTAGTATTTAGAAAATTTTGATGTGATTTTGAACTTTCCATATGTAAACAGTTCTTAAGGTGGTTGTGATTATGAAAGAAATTGATTAACCTCTTTTGCAAGTTAATTGGTTTATCCTTTTGACGTTTAAAGGCTTTTAGAGAAGGTTCTCTCTAGCAAGGGGCCTCTGTAAAACTGAGGCATCTGATGTCTTTCTGAGGCTGGGAAAATGCAGCTATCCCCATTCACATGGGAGGCAGGGCAATGTCGCCTACCCTTTCTCCTTGATTGGTACCCATGACCTCAGAGACACGATGATTAGGGATCCCTATAGAAAACCCATTACTCACAGAGAACCCACTTTGGGATTGTGGAAAACAAACTTGAAAGTTTGGAAGCCATGATGAAGAGAATCAGGATGTTGGCTCAAATCCTCGAGCAAAAACTAACGTTGAACATTAAAATGGGATCTCATTTTCTCCATGATGAAGAAATAACTCAAAAGTAACAGACCCGAGGCAATGACTCTACAAATGTCAACCAAAAATGAATGAAGAACATGCATCATAGAAATGACGAGATAGATAATCATAACTCCATTCAATTGAAGCCATGTGAGTTGATACATTTGATTTCATAGAATATTTTGACAAAGGTGGGAAACAACAAATTATGTGGCTTTGGGAAACTAATAATAGACCATGCTTGGATGGTAGAAAAGGCATTTTTACTACAACTAAACTCTATTCTCAAGCCTAATATAATCACCAATCAATCTCAAGTATGGTATTTCTTACAATTCTTTTCAGCTATTACATTGAGGAGATCTGAACCACTTGCGGAGGGAAAAGCTCTCGATGTGACAAAAGGAAGTTTTTGTTTGTTAATAATATGGACAAGTAATCATGTGGAGGAGAGAAATCAAACACTACTAGAATTAAAGCACTCCCATTTAGGCATACTTGTTTAATGGGATAAGATATTTCTCAAGATCTATATATTTGGTAATGATACCTTCATTATTCCAGGCATCGACAAGCATATCAATATACATAACAGCAAGAGAGCAACACTTCTCCTTTAGACTCTCTAGAGTGCCCACATAGGAACCCAAGGTAGCCATTCTTCCACTCCAAGAGTATTGCATATCATTTTAGGACATCATTGCTCTTCTTCAGTAGTCTTCCTACCCTAAGAGTGTTTGCTTCAGCTTCTTATGCATCATGTACAGGTCGAGCCGTAGTGAATAAAATTTCTTAAGAGCACCAACCTTTTGATGAGCAGATTCCTAGAGATGAACAAATTGGGCTTCAAACAAATAGGAACATGCTTGCTTCCATACATAAGAAAATATGGATAACAATGATTTTTGAGTTGTACAAAAAATGGAGAAGCAATTATTGTTTTATCATTATCCATATTAAGTTTAACCTCTCATTGCTATTATAAGGTTTAACATTGAAATGATTATGCTCTA
Source organism: Pinus taeda (assembly GCA_000404065.3). Lineage (NCBI taxonomy): Eukaryota > Viridiplantae > Streptophyta > Pinopsida > Pinales > Pinaceae > Pinus > Pinus taeda. Next base: position 3,024 of record APFE031313330.1, on the reverse strand, counting down.
ATATGTTTGATTTTGAGTGTGAGTTAGTAAATAAAAATTCGCAAATGTAACCGTGTGCTCCTATAGCAACCATGATGTCATGGTGACTTGGGAGCTCCACAAGCAATTTGTGAATTTCCAACCATTACATTAACCCACTTGCAACTTCTCTCGGTAATTCTTTCCTTGCATCTCTATTAGATACTTAATAGACATTTTAACATGGGATAATGTCTAAAACACACGGAGAACATCAAGGTCTACAATGGAATTTATTGTGAGTATTAAAATGTTTAGATATTTGTTTTCAGATATTCTAATATGATCGCACTACAACAGAGTGAGGTACAAATGTTGGATAATTCCTAAAACAAAAAATACTTGTGCCATTTTGACTTATTTTGAAATTGAAAATTCTTTAGAGAAAGACGAATTTCTCTATCTCGTAGTTGTTTAAACACTGGGACATAAATAGAAAATGATCTCTAAAACACTAAAGCATGGCACCAGTATTACTAGTCCATTTCAAATTGACATTGAAAAAATAACGTATTACTTTTCAGTACTTGGCAAAACTAACCCGTAGAACTTGCTAGAATCCCTACAAACATATGATAAAATATTCAACATCAGTCACTCCAACAAGAGGTATCTATTTTTTTTTTCAAATTTCCATTCCAGATTGTGCAATATATCCATCCTTTTTCATTCACTTATTAGCCTCTCAACTTTGAACTTTGTTTTCTGATTCAGTAGTGTATCCATTCTTTTTCTCAGTATACTTTATAGTCTTCCTTGCAACAAATTCCGCAAGTGCATAGACGTGTAGATTCATGTGTTGAATCGAGAAAAGTTCAGTTTGTTAATGCGGATTAAGTTCTATTTTGTTGCAATTTTGATGTAATTCGGGAACAAGTGACGCAAAGAGGAAGAGCCACGAGGATCAACCAGCAAAGTAGGATGTTTCCACTTCCGGTGGTAAATGGTCTTCTATGCAAATTCCTCTGCCTAACCTTGATGGGAATATCTCTTCTCCACGTACTGGTATTCAATATACTTTACAACGTCCCATGCAACAAATTATGCAAATGCCTAGACGTGTTGATCCTTTTTATTGCAATTATGATGTAATACACGAACAAATGATCGAAAGTGGAAGAGCCCCGAGGATCAACCAATAGAGCAGGATGTCTCCATTTCTGGTGGTAAATTGTCTTCTATGCAAATTCATCTACCTAACCTTGATGGGAATATCTCTTCTCCAGGTATTGGTATTAAATTTACTTTGCAGTTTCCCATGCAACAAATTCTCCAAGTGCCTAGGCCTATAGATTCATGTTGGCTGCATAAAAGTTGTTCAGTTTATTAATGTGGACTAAGATCCTTTTTATTGCAATTATGAACTAATACAGTAACAAATGACCGAAAGCGGAAGAGCCGTGAGGATCAACCAACAATGCACGATGTTTCCATTTCTGGTGGTAAATTATCTTCTATGCAAATTCCTCTACCCAACCTTGATAGAAATATCGCTTCTCTAGGTAGTGGTGTTCAGTCTACTTTACAGTCTACTGTGCAACAAATTATGCAAATGCCTAGACCTGTAGATTCATGTGTTGGCTCCATCTCTTCTATCTCCTTAACGGATGTGCGTGTGACATGACCCCTTATGATGCCTCATCAATTAAGGACTCTTTATGGATACCAGTTGCTCAATTTCGTACTTGAACGACCGTTATCATATGGTATTCCTTTGGATATCTTGGAAAATCTAGGAACATCACCTATTCCATCACTTGATACCATATCTCAGTCATTGTCACCCAGTAACAATCCAATTTCGTCGACAGTGATCCCAAATATGCAATTCTATGATGTCTTATATTTTGACCAATATTTTAAGGAGAGAATTTTGATTTTGATTTTTGGTGTGATTGCTCTTTTGGAGTATCTTGTTTTCTCTTCAAGAATCAACTATTTTTACAATGTTGTTAGTCCCTTCACAATGTTACAAGTCTTTCCCCTTTCGGTTGTAAAGACTATAGTATTGTATTTTTGTTTTTTAATTAATTAGTTACAAAAAAATGATAATATACCATTGTTTAAATTAAAGCTTTGTCGAAATCACATATTGCATTTCACATTATACCTTATGTTTAAGTGTGAGACTTTATTTAACCTCTTCCCAAGATAGATATCCAATTCTTCAACCCATATATCTTATGTTATAAGTTACATTTTGATTAACATTTTTTTCACAAATAAACTAATGCTAGCATTAGTTTACTAACATTAAATGTTTTCATGAGTATCCCTAGAACTTGATCTTTCTTTGCACCATTTTAAACTTTCCACCACCTTGTAAGTTTTATGACTTTTAGACTTTGTTTTATAACATGAAAATGTTTGACAAGCTTTAGAAAATCCTAAAGACAAAAATATTTTTGCCTATAAATATTGGTACAAATTTAAGAATATTTCTATAATTCTAGTGGTTTATAACATTTAGAAAAAGTGAATAAATATGTTGATATTGAGGTCATTGAAGTAATGCACACAATACATGGATAATGGATTTTTGCATTTTATACCTTACTGAATTTCCTTTGCAACATCTGGTGCAAATGCTAGTACTAATTAATTTTTAAGTGAAATTGGAATAATTAGTTTTAAAAAGTGTGTTTGGAGAATGTGGAGGCATCTAAAATTCTGAGTCCAAGTTAATATGGATTGCTCTCACTCGATAATCCCACTGTATTCCTCAGTCAATAGGTAGCCTGGTATGGTTGATCGCCAATAAGGTAGATTCGTACATTGGCTTAATTCCAGGTACATTGCTTGGTATCCAGCGGTCACGTTACCTGCATCAAAAACCGCCTGCGGTTGGAGTGACGATTTTGAAAATGGCATAATCAGAATGAACAAGACTGCTTAACAGCTGGGTCGCTGCTGAAACAGAAAAGCTTTGCGTGGAGTGCAAGACCCCTATTATAATTTAATTGAGAGATGTAAGTGTCAAGATGATTGATTAGATATGGACAGTAT
>APFE031313328.1:292903-318589 GCA_000404065.3 Pinus taeda | reverse complement strand
TGCTTCCAGCACCTATCATGTTTTGAATTTTGTCAAAGGGTGGCAAATGTCAGAGTCCATCATGAGTTGGCCCATTTGTTTGTGCTTCATCTACATGGAGGTCAGTCTACCTTGACCGGGGTCACTTTCACATTGACACCCGAAGCTATATCAGTGGAAACAGGTATACCAAATGTTGGGGAGTAGTGGCATAAGAAGAAGAAGGTGGAAAGGCAACACTATGAGCCTTACATCAAAGCCAGATTCTTGAATGAGCTCACAAGATTATTTCCCTTCAGATACTTGAAAGATGAATATGCTCTGCTCATGAGATTGATCATGAAATACTTCAGCTGGGAGGGGAGGTTCTCTCGACTGTATGCCTATCACATCCGCTTACTCATGCACTTTACCAGGGCGAGGATGATGAACCTCCCATTTTTCATATGCAGGAATATAGAGAGGATGAACACCTTCATGGTGCATAAGACCCCTCAGCAACAGCTCAACAATGTGTATCACTTCGCTCTTATCCGGATTTTGGTAGATCATCAGTTGGAATTGCAGGGCATTGCTTGGGAGGACTTCATCTCCCGTGACTTCTTCAGAACATCACAGGTACTATCAGAGCTAGAACAGGAGTTGGGTGGTCCTTCTTATCAGCATGAGCATCATGAGACCACTACCGTGCCAGTTTTCATTACATATCGGAGAGGCAGTAGGCACTTGTTTGCAGCAGCAAAGCGAGTGTTATCTCCACCCGGGGTGGAAGGGGCCTCACCTCAGGTATTGACTACACAGGTATTGGACAAGGGCAAGAAGCCCATGCATGATGAGGGGCCATCAGGTGTACAGGAGACCAATGTCATCCTCATTCAGGATGAAGAGGCAGAGGCAGAAAATTACAAACTTAGGATGACCATTCAGGAGCAGGACTCGAAGATACAAGACTTGATACTCAATATGGAGAGAGCTAGATGGGTCATCAAGTATCTGGAGCAGAGAAACAAACAGCTTGAGGACCAACAGACGATCATGGAGCTGCAAAGCATCCGTGAAAATCGACAAGATGCCTAGCAGAGGAGGATCGAGCTCACTACCTTGGAGCAAGAGATCAACAACGACCGTGAGTCTTGGTTAGATCGGGTCAATCTACACTTCGAGAAGTTGCTGGAGAAGGAAAACAGGGACAAAACCATATTGAGGAGGATGGCTTGTCATTATAGGGCACGGAACATGAGCACAAAGGCCCGAATAAAGAGCTTGAAGGCCAAACTGAGCAAAGCAACAAAAGAGGCAAAAGAGGAAAAAGAGAAAGATCGGCTTCGAATCTTGGCTGAAGCTTCCCTGGCACAGCATAGCACTTCATAGAGGACCTCCAGCCCAAATTTCAAGGAATTTTGGAAAAATTTGGTCACATGACAAATTTTTGGCACAAACACAAGTTTTTTCTCTATACGCGCCGCGCCACCGCGCAACGCGTAGGATTGGGAGCTCCAAAGGAGAAATGGTTTGCATTTTTGGATTCAACATGCAAAATCACGACTAATAACACTCGAAGCAAGAAATTTGGGCATGATTTGAGTCTCCAGGAGGTCAAAAACACCCAAAAAATGGCCTCACTGCCCCTATTTTGACACACATGAAGAAGTTTTGGGAGAATGAAGATTTGGAGGGGAAAATGAGCTCCAAATTCAAAAATTCCACTTGGTTTGGAAAGTAGACAGGACAGGATTTCCAAGGAGCACACTTGGGCACATTTTGGACTCCTGCAAGTTCCTCAAAACTGGCCTCAAAGTGGCATGACGCATACAGAAAAGGGCGCGGCGCATATATGAAAAAAGGCCCAAAATGCATCTATTTCGTGAAATTTCGCTTCCTGACTTTTTGTAAGTGGGCCCACTCATATGCACTTCAGTTTTTCGGCACCTAAGGTGGTTTAAAATTATTTTCACTGTAGATGGTCAGTTATCCAAGTGGCAAAGGAAGGTAAAGGGCCACCCAAGCCATTTGTCATGTTTGTGGTGCTGCACCTGTAGCTGATGTTTGGCTCTCCACCTTCATTTTGTAATGGTTCGAGTAACTTCCCAACCCTTGGGCGTTCTATCCCTTCATGGCACATTATATATATTGTATGCAAACTATTTGAAAAGGGTTGGTTGGCTTGTAACTTTTGGGAAACTGTGGGAAAGAAACTATGTTTCTGCATTGTATATTTTTTACAGAGGATTAATAAAAGGCAGTGGCTCTGTTTCATGAGATTCAAGTGGTTGTGAGTGTAGAAAATGTGTCTCTTATATTTCATATGTATCTTGTTATGTTTCATAGTTCATTTCATATTCATTTCCAGTGAAGTTTTCTGAGTTAGCTAAGGTAGAATTCAATTTTATTGCTCTGCCTGTGGGAAAATTTCACGTTCAGTGTTCATTCTTCTGTTGAAAAGGATTCATGTTGTCCATGCCCTTTTCGCCCTCTTAATCAATATCTCCATTCCGCACCATCTTAAACTAAATTGCTAGGCTTTCCGCCTACCTTGCATCATGAAGTAATCCGTGCCTTTGTATTAAGTTCTATGTTCATTGAGGTCCATTGGTCCCATGTCATCCCAGAAACACAGTCATTCATAAAAATCATTTCTTGTATCTGTATTGACTTACTAGCCTAAGATAAATAGTTCATTGTAAGTCATCTCAGGCCATTTCATTTATCTATTTACTGAGCGTGACTCAGAGAGAGCCCTCTCCTGTTCTGGTAGGGCTAGCTACCAGACTGAGCGTGGTTTGTGGTTACCCTGAATTTTGCCTTCTTTTAGCCTAAGGCAGATTTAGGTGATAACAGGGTGGAGAGTTAAAGTCCCAATCTTAGTGGCCCAAATCAATTTATCAAACATAAGTGTATGATCATGACTCTCATTTTTTGAATGTCATGTGCTTGTTTAATGTGTTGTTTATCATGGATTGTAATGTTGAGGAATAAGGTTTTCCTATCAGAATGAGCATCCTTGTTTAAAGGCAAGGATATGGGATGGTTCAAGTCATGTATTGGTCTTAGGAATGTACTAATATGAATTTAGCGTGTTAGCTCAATGCATGTGTTATGTGGTGAACTGTGATTGTTTGCCTACAGGAGGAATATCGTCTTCATGTGTATCTTCTGGGTGGATGGAAAGGATTCCTGCATGTATTCATGGGTTGGTTTTTTTTGCATCATAGGCTTATGAGGCTTGTAGCTTTCAGAAATGTTTGGGCCTAACATTTATCAAATGGTCTACAATGAAATTGAAATCACAGATATTTGTGTATGAGTTATAAAATTGCAAGGAATTGGTTAATAAGTCCTATTTAAATATTATTAAGCATAGAAGGGATACCCTGATACATATTAATATATATATGAACCTCGGATGGGCTGTACTGAGCCCTATTGAAAGCTCAAGAGATATATACTCAATGTTAAAGGAAGGATAGCGTTTAAATATACATACATACATACATACATAGGAGGTTATATATATACCCTGATACATATTAATATATATATGAACCTCGGATGGGCTGTACTGAGCCCTATTGAAAGATCAGGAGATATATACTCAATATTAAAGGAAGGATAGTGTTTAAATATACATACATACATACATACATAGGAGGTTATATATATATATAACCTCCTATATATTTGCAGACTCGGCTAAGGCTTTGACAAACTTGAAGGGATGTCTCAAAATGGCTTGCTCATCCTCCGATATGATTATACACTGTGTGTTGAAGGCCTGGGAAAACATGTCCCTTAAGAACATTATTTTTTGTTGAGCATTAAGGGAGAAGCCCTTGAAAAACCACCAAATTCAAGTGGTATGCATATCAATGTGCATATGCATCAACCGAGGTTGAGTTTCGAAAATATAAGGACTCGAGCACCAAGTTGTAACAAGCCCTGTGCCATAGAACCACCGTGATTGAGTCTGAAGACAGAAAGGCCCGAGTACTCCCATATTTTAAAGGCCACAAGGATGGAAGTTTAGGACTTGGAAGAGTCAGGAGGATCGGACTTGATAAGTTAGGTGACTAGGAGTGGGGAACAAGTGCATAAGTAAGGGAGATTTGGATTGTTGATTGGCAAGCGTCCATGGTCATTGGATGACCCAAAAGGTTCTTCCTTAGGGTTTTGAATGGATTTTAAGGAGGAACTACCGGTATTAAAATGTGAGATGATGTGGTGAGGTGGGCCACTATATGGGCACATAAGTTGACAAGGAAAAAACCCCAATAGCCTAATAGTGTGAAAGTTATGAATTGCAGGGGTTTGAAGGCCTACATGAGACCGAGTCCACATAGTGAACGTGATGAAGGATGATGTCACCCTCGCATATAGGACTGATTATGTCACCCCAGACCTCAGTCCGCAAGGATTTTGTATGGAGGACATGATAGAACTCCTAGGATTTAAGTCTCGAGGTGACTTGGCATGTGGGACTCATTTAGTGGGATAAGTGTCATATGATTTGAATGCATTGTTGTATGGGGTTGCAAGTTTCAACACAAGGAGTGTATTTTGACATAGCCTGAAATATTGTCCCTAAAAATCTCAACGAGGAGCAGTGTTGAGACCCGTCGAGACTTATCTCCTGGGATGACATAGCCATGGAGGGACCGCACCCACGTACTTTGCATCCATTGCATGTGTGTTGTAGTTTGGTTTTCAAGGACCACAAAGATGAGACTATACATGACTTGGTATGTACAGGTCAGAAACTACCACTTGGCATGATTGGGTGCATGTATCTAACAACCACGTGGCAAGATAAATGATGTGGCACTATTTGAGAGGCTAGTTTTTTAAACGGCCATATCTTTTGATCTAGATGTCAGATTGAGGCAAATTTTATATCGTTGGAAAAGTCTTAACAAGAAGAACACAACAATGCCATATGTGTTAATTTTTAATAAGTTTGAAAAGGTTCAAAAAAAATAGACCTCATTTCCATACTTGTACCTTAAAGGTTGAGTCATTTTAGTAACTGCCTCTTTCTACCCTTAAGTGGGGCTAGGGATAGGAGGGGGTATGTCATAGTGAAGCCCATCTATGTGCCAATTTTTTTTCCACAATTTAGAAGGGTCGAGTGTGGCAAGGCTTTCACTAGCATCTCATATCCTTTCTTAACGGAATAACTTTAATGGGGACTAATCAACCAGGAACACTAATCTCTTGTGAAAGTGTCAACTAGATCAAATCCTTTCAGTGGTTTTATTAAAGTTGGCCATTGCGTTTGTAAATTTGAAGGTAAGAATGGACAAATCCAACCCTTCCACGTGCCTTGGGAATCCCATTGAGATATATCATTCAGTATTATTCATCCTTTGTCTCTCGTCCATCTTTCCAATTCATTTAATTCATCTCTCTCTCCCAATGACCCTAATGATGATATATTATATTTCCAAATGTTGATTCGAGCACCATTGCCAACTTAACAACCCAAATTCTCTAGAATTATGGGCATTGACATTTTACATAGTTTCCAAATATTCAAGCCCATCCCAACCCATTCAAACTTTTTTACCTTAGCAGTCTTCTCTTATGAAATTATTTATGGAGAAAAGCCTATTTCCACTGCTCTTGTGAATATGTGTTGGGTCCCTATAATACTAGTGATTACCCGATTACTATTTTAGTTGCATCCCTTATTAATATTGTTGTGCCCCTATTATCCCCAAATTGTTATTATTGTGCCCCATAGAATCCCTCTATTGTTATTTTTGTGGCTTTATATTATTATTGTTAGGTCGGCTAGGTTATATTGTGACTCCTTAGGCTCCTATATATAAAAAGGAGGTTTTGTCATTTGTATCATCCAAGAATTGTTCATTTATGTAATGTAAAGGAGGTTGCCCCCTCGAAGAGGCTGAATTTTAAGGCGTTGATGTATCTTTTCTATCTTTTTCTTGAGCTAGTTTCATAACAGCCAACGTGGAACGACGAGGACCTCGGTCAAAGCACGCTGACCGAGGCCCATGGAGACTGCGCAGGAGGTCAAAGTAGCCCCTGGGAGCCCCGGATTGGGAAAAGGAGGTGATTTTTGATGCGCGATTAGCGCCTAGCTAGACGAACAGGGCCAAAATGGAGGAGCCTTATGCACTCGGTAGTGTTAGGAGCTGGAGAACCGTGGGTGGAGAAACAAAAAGCGCTAAAAGGACAAAGGCGGGACCCACACTCTGGAAACCGACGGTATTGATCGGGGTGCCCTCAAATGGTAAACGGTTTTGGAGAAGAGCAGAGCGATCCCACTCAACAATGTACACGTGGCAGCGGAGGTGAGAGAAAACTGTCGTTGATCGTGCGCTATTGGTCGACCAAGTCAACCGCGTGGGACATGCGTATGACGTTGGATCTGGAGGAGCCCAGATCAAACAGCTGAGATTGCGCCCAATGGAGGAAGCGCAATCGACAGGGAATTAAGTCGCGTTCTAAAGGGATTTGGAATCCATTTGACCACCACGGTGGAGGAAGAACGCATCCACAACATAATGGAAGAAATGAATCGACGAGCAGGCTGGCGATGTTCAGATGAGGACACGTGGCCATTCCTTGAGCGTTCATGCTAACGCCGAACAGGGAACTCCAAGCGCAGCTACAGAAGGTGAATCGACAGAGGTGGAAGAGGAATCGAACAGGCATGGAAATGAATGGCTAAAAGCCATGAATAAAGACAGAATACATAGTCAAGTCAGAGTGAGGTTCAAGAGATGAAGGAAAAAGACCAAAATCCCGAGAGGAGGATGGAATACACAGAGAAGAAGGCAGTAAAGCAAGAGAAAAGTAGGAAGAGACAGAGGGTTGAGCTGATGTAGCGGCAACATCGAACACCACCAAGCTTGAGAGATTCGAGCCACCCCATAGAGGGATTTGTCTAGGATGAGCACCACGTTGGGCTCTTACCACTGTAGACCAGAAGGTCACAGAGCTGGTGGGAAAAAGAGACTGTGTACTCCAGTGGCTTGGGGAATCCAAGAACCACCCTACCAAGCAAAACCTGCTTCAGGAGAACTAACATTGAGTCCCTGCATTATAATTATCTATTTAAAGACACAATAAAACAAGGCCACCACTGGAAGCTGGACCGGAGATGTAGCCCTGGAGAATAGGGTGAACTCCTTATTAAAATTGCTTGTGTCTTTATGGTTCCTTACTGTATTTCTCTGTTGTCTTTCCATTTAAATGTCTGTGTATTGGAAATCTGATTTATCCGTTGCTTAAATTACAAAGAAAACACACCAGCACATGAGTCTGTAATACCTTTTTTTTAATAAAACTTCAACTGATGTCACTTATAGGGTGATTATCAGATCAACAAGTGTTCCATAAAAAAGAGGAGGTCATCCCAATTTTCATACATACCCAATAATATTTTTCCCAACAAAGAAAAGGTCCACTATGTATATATATTGATTGTATCCTCTACGTGCGTGACCTGCATATTTTTGTTTTATCTTCTTCTAAGTTCCCATCTTTGATCTCGAATGCATATTGTGAACATACTTTCTTTGGAGACATTACTAGTACAACAATTATTTGTATTGAAAATGTAGATGTACTTGTTGTTAGATGTTTTGTTAAAGTTGTTGGCAGGAATATATACTCTCAAAAACTAGGTGGTATTGTTTCCAATATTCTTGCATCATTTAGAAACAATATACAATGACACTCTCCATGATCATAGATTGTTTTTGGAGAGAATTTAAAATTTACAATGCACACATATTGACCAATAACAAGTTTGGTTCCATTCTATGCAATTAATTTATGTGGCACACTCACCATAATTGTCATCTCTCCTTTTGAATCAACTATGTCAAAACATAATAAGTCTATACTATGTACTTAATCAATTATTGTTAACATGTCACTATCACATCTCCATAAAAGGCTTTCCCTACTTTTAATATTTTTAAGTCTTGTATTGTCATTGAATTGCATCTTCTTTTTTTTTCTTTTGTTTGAGGATTTTTTGTGTGTTCTTGTCAATGTATCAAAGTTTCTTTAAGTTTAGTAGTTTAAACTTTAAATACTTGAATTTTTAGCCCAAGTTAAAATCTAATATGGTGAATTAATTAACTCTAGTCTTTTGTAGTCAATTTATGGAAGTCATTTGGTAGCTAATGTCTTCAACTACAATAATTTTGTATTCAAGAGTCATTTGGTAGCCATTGTCCCAACTATTGTGGGTATATAAGAGGAGGAGATGTTAGATTTATATTGGGGGTATATTTAAATTTAGGTAATTTGAAATCAACCCAACGTAGAGGGATGGAACCATTCTAGGGGTATGTCCAACTATATCACTTGAAAATTAGAGATATGTTCTTCTTGCACATATTATTCCCTTATAGGACTATTCAAGATAGTATTTTTCTCTTATTTTGACTTACTCGACTATGATTCAATATCATTCAACCTCCACCTACTAATAATTGAATAGCGTGTTGTTATTAATGTTAAATCTAGGCGAAGACCCAAGATAGGTACATGAGACCCTTTTAGCATGTTAAATTTGGGGAGGAACCCTAATATGGATTAAAAATTGTTCAAAGACCATCTTCATAATATGGATAATGTTAAGCCCTGAGAGTTAGCTCAATTGGTTGAATCCTTATCGTTAAATCACCTCTGTTATTGAGAGGTCACAATTTCAATTCTCTTGACACTCTCAAGGTTAGTCTTTGTGGTTGAGCCGACAGGAGGGATCCTTTCAGGTTAATATTCTTGGTACAATTCATTTACATGGATCTATTTGTCACCAATATGTGTGGATTCTAAACCACATAGAAAAAAAATCGAATAATTTTGTTCAAAGATTGTTTCATATGTGTCCCATCAATAGCTAGAAGTTGGCCCAATTTGAGGCGTGAACCAATGTGTATAAATAAGAAATTTGGAAAGCACATTATAATAGGATTAGATTGTGTAAATGTGTTAATTTTGTAGCTCGGTGACAAATAAAAATAATTGGACTAGATTTCTCATTCCGAGAGGACCAAAATTGACCTTTGAAGCACTGGATTCAGATAAGGGAAAGTGTATTTTTGAAGTGAAGCCCACGATGTCACATTTGATCATGACGGCCTAGAGGAAAATTAAGCCCTCCTCACCCGCCTATAAATTCAAGTCAAGGAGCTGCATTTGGACACCATCATGACATCATCTCATCATCTCTTCTTGGGTTCGATACATTTTAAAATTACAGGTCATCTCTCACATGTGAAAGCAAGAGGAAGGAGAAAATTTTAGGAAGCTAAATTTTGACCGACACTTTGACTAAAGTTGATTTTTGGAGATTTGGCATGGTTTAACTAATTTTGACTTTGGTTTTTGGACTATTTTGGAGGACCTTATTTATGGGCACAAAAATTGATAATTTATGGTCACTTTCACTATGGTTGACTTCAGATCTACAAACTAGGGTTTGGGTTGCCTTTGACTTTGACAGAGTTTAAAAGAGATTTTGGGACTGTTTTTTAGGCACTTTGACCAGTTGATCATGATGCATTCTTTCATTGTTGACTAAGTTCATTTGGAGGTCTGTTTTTTTCCCTTGTAAATCGAAGAAAAAAATATGGGCAGTTCAACCTTGAAGGGAATCTTTTAAAGCCCATCAGCTAGACTAGTAGGGCCTAACCCCCAGGGCATCGAGTATAATTGATCGTGTGACCTCCCGATCAGTGAGGTACTTAACAACGGGGACTCGGCCAGTTGAGCTAACCCTTGGGGCTTCACTTGGAGGTCTGTTGATCATTGATTATTTATAATTTGTTGTTGTTGTTACCTTTTTTGACTTTGACCAAATTTGACTATTGGCCCATATTTTGCATATTGGTTGGATGAATTGTTGAAAATTAAAAACTTTGACTTTGATTTTTGTATATGGATTTGGGCTCATTATACTCTCTTCTGAACATTTGAAAACAATCTAATAGAATAATAATTTCAAATGGTATTCTCCCTTGTGGGGTTTTTCCCTTGTCTTTGACCAAATTGGTGTCTCTTATTGATGTTGTTGATTGCCTCCTATTGTCATTGTGTTTATTGTTCTATCTTTAGTTACTAAATTGAATTGGAAGAATTAATTGTTACTTAAATTGCTTATTAAAGAATTGAATTGGAATAAAGTAATTGAAATATCGTAGAACAGTGGAAAATTGCCATGGAATTAGAGGTAACGTGAAGGAAAATCCCAACGAAGACAAGAGCTAGAGAAATCATCTTTGGAAAAATTGAAGGATCCTATCTAATCAATTCAAGATGTCTACCTCTTACTTCAAGAAAAATGAGAATTTGGGTGACTCATATAACTTTGTTACTTGGAAGATCAAGTTGGAAATCATATTGGATGACAATGATGTCTTGAAGTCCATTCAAGGAAAAGTTCCTAAGCCTCCAAAAAATTCTCCTGCTACTGCCAGGAACAAATACAAGAAAGGTGAGTTAAAAGCAAAGAAAATTATAGTTGATGGTTTACAAGATCATTTACTTACCTATGTTATAAAATTGAAGAAGTCTAAGGAGATGTATGATAAGCTATCTAGCATGTATGAAGTCACCAATTTGAATGATATCTTCTCCTTGAAAGATCAACTCAAGGATATGAAGATGAATAAAGGAGAATATGTGTTGTTAGTGTCAGTATCTCCATCCCTCCGTCATAGATCAAATTCTCTTGTTGCATTGCATATTAGGTGTCCCGCTCAGTCAAATGCATTCCATTAGGAGCATGGATCATCTGACGATAGTGGCTTGTTGTACATTTTCCCTCATGTCCTTTACCTGTTGGCCCAGTTTCATTCATCAAGATTTTCTGCAGTCACTTTTTGTCTTTAAATTTGCAAAAGTCTCTTCTAGGGTTTCAATTTCATTAGGTCTAGGGTTTCATCAAAAGGGTCCCCAAAATGTCCAATAATGGTCAGCAGGCACATGAGGAGGTTGAATAAAGTTCCAGTACCAATACATTTTGCTCAGAAATATATTTTTCCTCAAAACTCTGTTTTCAGGAAAAACAGAGTATTTTAGGTTTTTATTGTATAAATTCATGTAATTTCAGTTCTTTTTTATGTAAGAAACTTCAGTGGCAACCCTGGTCACCTTGCCAAGCTTTAGCCGCTCCATCCCCTGCAAGACAAACAAAAAATCAAGTCATTCAGTTCATCAAAAGCACAAATAAAGTAAACTATTCAAAAAATAGAGTTGAAAAAGTAAGTCATTGCAAACATTATAAAAGTGGGTTTTATGAAGGAAAAATTAAAATCTCTTGTATATAAATCATTTTCCTCAATTCAAAAAGCTCATTTTCATTCAAAATAAAAAGATTGAGCAAAGTGAAGGCCTTGTTGAGCAAAGGGAGAAAAATTGAAGTAAAACTGTGCAAGTTTGTGGGCGCAGCGCATTGGGTGAAAGGTGCGGCGCATACAAGTGGCGCGGTGCACTGGGTCACCTTCTTCAGTGTTAAATTTGTACTGGTGCGACACACATAGGAGGCGTGGTGCATTGGGTTTGAGGCATTGCACATAGAGCTGCCAAGCTCGATTTCCTCAAAAACTCCCTCAAATTGCCAAAATCGCTCAAAACTTCTAGTGTGCAAGTAAGTCAAGCCCTTTTCCTTGCTAGTGAAGGACTTTTTCTTGAAAATTTATGGTGGTTGTGTGAAAAAACTCAAACCCTAATTCCTTGCAATTTCTCAAAAGCCATTGCCTAGGGTTTGTATTTGTCATTTTGTTGCCAAGTTTATTCTACCACTCCCTCATTTTTTCACTCCTCCATTCATTTTCCCAGCTTATCCACCCATTCCCTAACTCCCATATTCATTCACCCCTATCCCCAATTCCCATTTTCCCAAATTCTAACTACAAATCCCCAAACCATAATTGATGTCCCTAAGCTTACATATTAATCCCTAATCCCCTATTTCCCAAACAAAACCCTGTCCTAACATTCCCAAAACCCCTCATACTCTCTCCCCCCACACTCCCTCATATATTTTTACCCTTGGTGGCAGAAAATTAAAAACACCATAAATCTCCTACTACTCATCAAGAAAACTCACCCACTAGCAAACATGGAGTCTGATCCTTCATATGACCATGATGAAGAGACACATAGTGACTCTCCTATCGAAATACATGCACCAAGGAGACCTCATAAGGGTGGCAAGCATATACGAGAGGAACCTACGACACTTGTTGAGCTGCAGGCCTGCCCTCTTGCTATCACATGCTTCCAACACCAATCCTGCTATGAATTCTATGAGATTGTTGCTAGAATCCAATATCATCATGAGTTAGCCCGGTTGTTTGTGCTTCATCTACATAATGGCCAAGCCACTCTAGCTGGTGTAACATTCACTTTAACACCGGAGTCTATTTCTATAGCAATCGGTATTCCTAATATTGGAGAGCAATGGAATAAAAGGCAGCAAATTGACAGGGAACATTATGAACCATACATCAAGCCTGGTTATTTGAGACAACTTAGCAGGTTTTTTCCCTTTTGGTACCTGAAAGATTCATATGCTCCTTTGATGAAACTTATAATGAAATATTTCAGCTGTGAAGGCTAGTTTTCTCGCCTATATGCCTATCATATCAGGTTGTTGATGCACTTTACCACTGTGACAATGATGAATCTCCCCTACTTCATGTGCCGAAATATAAGAAGATGACCACCCTAGTACAACAAAAGACTCCTCAGTAGCAATTTAATAGTATCTATCATTTTTCTCTCATTAAAATTGTGGTCATACATCAGCTTGGTTTGCAGGGCATCACATGGGAGGACTTCATTTCTCATGAGTTTTTCATAGCTCCTCAAGGACCTCCATAGGCTTTTTATGAGACGGGTGGCTCTTCACATCAGTAGGAGGTTCATGAGACAAAGACCGCTAGTATGCCAGTGTTTGTCACCTATCAAAAGGGCACTAGACGGTTGTTCAGAGCAGCAAAGCGAGTATTATCTCCACCCAGGGTGGAAGGGGTCTCACTTCCTTCATCAGCACAGCAGGTTCAGGACAATGGCAAGAGGCCATTACATGATGAGGGGCCTTCAGGTGAGCAGGAGACCGATTTCATTCTCATTGAGGATGATGACACTGATTTGTGCCCACAAAGCTCAAAGCTCAAAGAGGTCATCCAGGAGAAACAGGCGGATATCAGTGCTTTGTCCCTCAACTTAGAAAGAGCTAAGTGGATAATAAAGTATCTGGAGCAAAGAAACAAGCAGCTTGAGGATCAACAACGATTATGGAATTGCAAAACATATGAGAAAACCGCCAAGTTGCCAAAAGGAGGAAGGTGAAGCTCACATCACTTGAGCAAGAAATCAATGCTGATCAAGAATCTTGGCTTGAGAGGGTTAATATACACTTATAAAGGTTGTTAGAGAAGGCCAACGAGGAGAAGACATTGTTGAGGCATATGGCCTATCATTACATGGCGAGAAATAAAAGTTGCAAGGCAAGAATCAGAAGCTTGAAGGCAAAGTTGAAAAGGGCATCGAGGAGGCGAAAGGAGCAAGATAGACTTCAGATATTGGCTAAGGATTTCTTGGCCCAAAATAGCACTTGATGGAGAATACTCAACCTAAATTTCAAAAAAATTGGGACACTTTTTGCATTTTTGGAATTTTTGGGCTAAAACACAGAATTTTCTGCCCTATGCGCCACGCCACCTAGCGCTTGCTTTTGATGGAGGCCTACAAATGATAAAAACTCAGCATTTTTGGATTTGGAATGAAGAAATATTCTTTCCTACCAATAGCCAAGAAATTTTGACAGGTTTTGAGCCCTCAAAAAGGTCAAAAACACCCAAAAGATGACCTTACTGCCCCTATTTTGACACACAAGAAGTAGTGTTGGGAGAACTCAGTTTTGGAGGGGCAAATGGAGGCCAAACTAAAAAATTCCACTTGTTTTGGAAAGTACACAGTTAGATCGTCCCAACAAGCACACTTAGAGTATATTTGGACACCAGGAAGGCCTCCACAAGTGGCTAAAAATAGGCATTATGCATAGAGAAACTAGCGCGGCACATTGGGGAAATTTTGCTCAGTTTGGCCAAGTATACTCTGTTTTTCACCTAGTTACTTGACAGTTTGACTTTTCTCCTTCTTAATGTCAAACTTATGATGTAATTTAATGTAAATTTATGGATATAGATGTAATTATGTCAAATTTTCACTCATGGAGGTAGATTCATCTATCAAAAAGTAGTTTTCAACTGAATGAATCAGTTCCCTAGTTTCTAGAGGCAAGCTGTTCCACTGCTTAATTTGTAGTTCTCAATTTAGAATTAGTTGGAACAGCTTCTAAACTTGTAAGCTCGACCCCTAAAGGCTAGGATGAGTTATGGTTTGTCTATATCTTGTGATTTTTTAGTCATTAGCATGGTTGGACTTTTGAGAAAGCTTGGAGCTTCATTGTATACTCATATCAGCAGTTTTGGCTAAGGAATAGAGACGAGGGTTTGCAACACTCTTTGGGATTCATGTGGAATTTTGTCTTGGTATAGTGCTTTCTTCTATAATTGTGAGTTTCACTTATCTTTTATGTATGTCATTATCTATCTTGTTTCTTCTTAACTAAAACAAACAAGAATATAGGTAGAATCCATTGAAATTGCAGTGCTCTACCTAGGGTTTGCTTAGTTATTGATGTTTTTAGCTGTTTGAAGAGGATCCATGAGGTTTTCTTGCACTCTTCAACTCCTCACCTATCTAATCTCTCCATATCATTCAATTTTAAGTGCCAAATCAGTTGCCTACCTTGCCCCATAGAGATCTCTGCAAAACTGAGCCTCATTCCCCAGACCTAAATCTGCCTTTCCATCTGAGCCAACAAAAACATCATCAAATTTAACCAAAATATTTTGCACACATACCTAGCCTAAAATCAGTCTTCACAGCAGTCATCTCAAGCCTTATTGATCATATTTGTTGAGATTGACAAGGAGAGAGCCCTCTCCCGACCTGATAGGGCTAGCTACCAGATTTAGCGTGGTTTGATGTTACCCTAGATCCTACCTTTCTCAGCTTGAGGTAGATCTAGGCGCTAACATGTGTGATCCTACATCATGAGGATATCTCATCTTAAATATCAATTACAAAGAGATGGGGAAACTTTTCTTGACACAGAGTTGGTGTTGGTAACTCTTATAGGTCTCCCTCCTATTTGGGAAACCTTCATTACCACCATAAGTAACAATAATAGTTTCCCGTCATTTGATGAGATCGTTGGAAAAATCACTCAAGAAGAATAAAGGATGATATCAAGAGGTCAGATACAAAAGTGTGAAGAAGGAGATCCCACATCTTTTGTCATGCAAAACAAGAAAAAGAAAGGAAAAATAGGTTCATTAAGTTCAAGGAATCCTGCTCCCTAAAATTGAAATAGAAGGAATGGAAGCAACAAGGAATCATTTCACATTGAATGCTACAATTGTCACAAGAAGGGTCACTATGCTCAAGATTGTCTTGAGAAGAACAATGCTCCAAGATACAACACTAGAAGAAATAATAGCAGGTTCACTAGTAAAAGAGGGAGAGATGATCAAATGAATGATCGTAATGGAAGATATAAAAGAAGGAGAAGGGATGCTCCAAATGATCGCAAATAATATCACCGTCCTCAAAGAAATTCAAGAAATTCCAGGTATGAAAGTAATGTTGCTACTAGTCAATTTGAATATATCCTTATTTATTCACTTTCTAGTTCATCTCCCCTGAATACTTGGGATAGTTGGTTTGTTGATAGTGGGGCCTCTCATCATTTCTCTGGGTATAAGGAAGTTCTCTCTAATTTCGTAGAGAGGGAGTCAAGTTTGAATATTATTCCTAGAGACAAATCCACTCATCTTGTTAAGGGCTTTGATTATGTTAAATTTCACTTAGACTGTGGGAAATTTATTTTCCTCCATGATGTGATGTATGTACTGAGGTTGAAAAATAATTTAGTATCCATATATGCCTTGGAGTACAAAGGGATGAGGGTCACCTTCATCAATGGAAAAGTACTTACTTGGCATGTGGTATCCTCTGTGAGAGATTCTTTCACATTGGGATCTAGACTTGAAGGAATCTATAGAGTAACTAGAAGACCCCTTTTAACAATGGCACATGACACTAATCATCAAAGTGAGTTGTGGAACCAAAGATTGGCACACTTACATTATGAAGATATTATGAAATTGAAGAAGTTGGTCTCTAGGATCCCTAATGTTCAAGATCACTATGATGGAGTATGTCCTAGATGTGCCAATGGGAATAAGACAAGGGGACCGTTCCCCTATATCAAGAACAAAACTAATGACATCCTCTAACTCATTCATTTTAACATATGTGGTTTGATGCCCATACATTCACTTGGCAGTCATCTCTACTAATTAACCTTAATCGAAGATTTCTTAAGGAAGACATGGATATATTACTTGAAGCATAAGGATGAGGCCTTCGATATGATCAAAGACTTCAAGGCTTTGATCAAAAATCAAACAGGGAAGAAAATTAACATCTTCTGGTCTGAAAATGGTGCAAAGTGCATTTAAAATGAATTCATAGATTTTTGCAAGAAGGAAGGTATCAAGAAGGATACCATTGTTCCCTATAATCCTGAACAAAATTGAGTGGCTAAGAGAAAGACAAGTCTATTGTGAAAGCTACTTGAGCCATGCTCCATGATCAAAAGTTGCCAAATTTCCTGTGGGGTGAAGCAACAAATACAATGGTGTATGTTCAAAATAGGGTTCCTCGTCAAGCATTGGACAATAAGACTCCTGAAGAAGTATTCACATGTGGCAATCTCGATATTGGTCATCTTTGTATATTTGGTTTCCCTCTATATTTCCATGTTCCGAAAGATAAGAGAAACAAGTTGGAATCCACTAAAAGAAAAGGCACGTTTGTTCGAAATTATGAATATTAAAAAGCATTTAGAATATATATTCTTGGTCAAAGGAAGGTTTAAATTAGCATGGATGTAACATTCGATGAATATGTTGCCCTTAGAAAAGAAATGGACCTTCCTCTGCCTCCTCCTGAGAAGGAAAGTGATGGATATGGATATTCTAGAAGGTCCTTACATGCCTGAATCTGAAAGAGACATAGTTGATGATCCCATGGAACCCATGGAACCCATGGACCCCTTGGATCCTCCTCTATGTGATCCCCCTACCAGGAAGAGGCCACTTTAGCTTTGTGACACATTATAGGATGTCGAGAGACACATACCTACTATAGGAACTTTTAGATAAAGTAATAAGTTGTGAAGGTGCGAGGGATATATTGTAGCGATGAGAAATATGATTCAAGATAAACCTCACACCTTTGAATAAGTTGTGAAAAAAAATTCTGGAAGGATGCTATGGGCAAATAATATGAATCAATTATGAAGAATGGTGTATGGGATATAATTTCAAGACCGAAGGGGAAATCTATGGTGACTACAAATACCTGTTCAAGTTCAAGCATGGAGTTGCTGGAAGCATTAAGAAATATAAGGCGAGCTTTGTGGCAAGAGTATTATCCCAGAAAGAGGGAGAAGATTACAATGAGATATTTTCTCTTGTGGCCAGATATACTACCATATGTTTTATAGTTTCCCTTGCTACAAGTCAAGGATGGACCTTTTATCAGAAGGATTTGAAGATAACATTCCTTCATGGCATGTTACAAGAAGATATTTACATTGATCAGCCATAGGGATTTGAAATGGAGGACTAAAAGGCACATGTTTGAAGGTTGAATAAGGCATTGTATGGCTTGAAGCAAGCTCCCAGAGCATGGTACACCCGCATAGATAGCTACCTAAGGAAACTTGGATTCACAAGAAGCAAAATCAATCCCAACCTCTACCTCAAGGAAATCCAAGGTATGCCCTTACTTTTAGTTTTATATGTTGACGATCTATTCTCAAAAAGTAGTGAGCCCTTAATGATCGAATGTAAGAGGGAGTTGGCCTCTAAATTCAAGATGAAGGACCTTGGACTCATGCACTACTTCCTAGGCTTTGAGGTGTGGCAACATCCTGGTGATATTGTCCTTTCACAAGGAAAATTTGTCGTGAATTTGTTGGAGAGATTTGGAATGATAGAATGCAAGTCCTTGCCCACATTGATGGAAATGAATTTCAAGAAACTATGTGGAGAGGGTACCGGACCCGATTTGATGAATCCATCTAAGTATAAATAGTTGATCGAGGCTCTAATGTTCTTAGTGAACACCTGTCTGGACATAGGCTATGTAGTGAACACTTTGAGTCATTTCATGATTGAGCCTCTCCATGTGCATTGGGTTGTTTCCAAACACATTTTGAGATATTTTTATGGGATGGTCACCCTTGGTCTAAGAAATTATGTCGGAGATGTTCGACCTCATGGATATACCAATGTTGACTAGCCAGGAAATGTTATTAACAATAAGAGAACTTCAAGTTGTTGTTTTAGCCTTGGATCTACCATGATATCCTAGTTGACAATGAAACAAAAGTTTGTATCTCTGAGTACTGCGGAAGCAAAGTATAGTGTTGCTAGCATGACTAGCTACGAAGCAATTTGGTTGAGAAAACTCTTTGGAGAGTTGTTTGAGTAGGTCCTAAGAACTACTATGATATATTGTGATCACAAGAGTGGGATTCGATTGGCAAAGAATCCCATATTTCGTGAAAAGTCCAAGCACATAGAGATTATATATCATTACATTTGAGACATGAAGTAGAGAGGAATAGTTGGACTCTATCACATATCGACAGATGAGAATATAGTTGATATTCTCACCAAGGCTTTGCTAAAATTCAAGTTCTTGGTCTTTAGAGAGTAGCTTGGATTGATGCATGTGACCCCTCCGAATAAGGGGCTTCACTGATCGAGAACATTTAGCATAGCTCTTCCCTCCTTGGTTGAGATCCCAAGGTGGGAATGGAGCATTGAGGGCTCATAGGGTTGAGGGAACTTTGAAAATAGGTGCGTGTGAACCCTACTCTTGTAGTAGGTCAGGTATCTCCCCTATTTTCACCCATAGGGTGTTTTTAATCCTTGTCTATTTTGACAAGTCGGGTATCTCCCCCTATCTTGGTCTAGTATGGTATACCCCAGTTGGCATCATACCCACAAGACGGGCTTGTTTGGATTGTCCCTCCCTGTCAAGCCAATAGGTTGAGGAGGCTTGGGAGTGTGTGATCCTTACCTTTGGTAAGTTAGGTATCTCACCCAATATCGGATTATGATATAGGTGTTCTACCACGTGACTCTTGAAGGTCATTGTTGGGAAGATCAGTACGCAATAGGATGGATGTGAACCTTTCCTCTTATACAGCAAGTGGTATCTTTCCCATTGATTGCATAATAGGATGGTTGTGATCCTTCCTTAGTAAGTTGTATCTCATGTATTGTTTGGTATAGAGTGTGGTTGCTGAAGTTCCCCTATGATTCTTCTTCTTTAGATTCGAGAATTTTTCATCAAATAGAGTTGAGCAGAGATGGGACGTGATTTGGTGACAAGATACTTGCGATGATCACATGATGCAATTGGAATTTCTCCCTAGCTGAGAGGGAGTGTTAATTAGGCAACTCAATGATAAATTCTAATCATTGGACTAGATTCCTCATTCTAAGAGGATCAAATTTGACCTTTGAAGCGCTGGATTAGGATAAGGGAAAGTGTATTTTTGAAGTGAAGCCCACAATGTCACATATGATGAAGTCGGCCTAGATGCTAATTAAGCCATCCTCCAACTCTTGTAAATTCAAGTCAAAGAGCCTCATTTGGACACCATCATCTCATCATCTCTTCTTGGGTTTGACACATCTGAAAATTGTAGGTCATCTCTCACATGTGCGAGCAAGAGGAAGGAGACAATTCAGGAGGCTGAATTTTGTTTTGACTAGCACTTTGACAAAGGTTGACTTTTGGAGATTGGGCATACTCTGACCGATTTTAACTTGGGTTTTTGGATTGTTTTAAAGGGCCAAATTTCTGGACACAAAAATCAAGAATTTATGGGCACTTTGACTATGGTTGACTTTAGATCTAAAATTAGGGTTTCAACTGCCTTTAACTTTGACCGAGTTTGAAGGAGATTTTTGGGACTATTTTTTAGGCACTTTAACCAGCTGATCAAGTCACATTCTTTAACTACTAACCGAGTTCCTTTGGTGGATTATTGACTATTTTTTGTTGTTTTTGTCATTGACTTTGACCACATTTGACTATTTTCTCATATTTTGGATATTGGTTGGATGAATTGTTGAAAAGTAAAAACTTTGACTTTGATTTTTGTATATGGATTTCGACTCATTGTACTCTTTGTTGAACATATGAAGACAATCTAATATGGATTTGTATTCCATTTTATTATTATAATATAATATTTATTTTCGTAATTGTTTGGAATTTACCGTTGCATCTCTACTATAATTATCTGATTTGTTGATCTCACTATCCATCTTTGTCCTAATGAAGAACCTTAGTAGGGTTTCGAAATGCGTCAATCCTAAAACATTGATATGATTTATCCAAAAGAGTTTTTTATTTAATCATGAATAACAGAAGCCTCCATTCTAAGGAACCTATTTTCCCTTTTTCTCCTTCTCCCCCTCCTTTTCTGTCACCAACTAAAGTACTCTTATGTACTGATGTTGAAGTTGTAGAACTTGAGAATCAAATCATTGATGCACTTATCCAATATTCATTTCCTCCCTATGGACAACATATTATCCAGGAAAACTTTGAACCTTTTAATTAATCCATGGAGCATGAGGTGAATATTGATCCCTTGATTCCTCCATATGACATTGATGTGTACATTTCAAATCTTGAATCTGATCTGATTGAAAGAATTGCTTATTTTAGGGTTACCTTTCATCCTCTATCATTTACACCTCATGACCCTCTGTATATTGATTCGCTTAATCAATCTGCTCCACCAATAATTTCTCCATATACTTTTGATTCTCAATTTGTTGGTTCACATGGTAATCACATATAAGGTGATCACATTCGGAGGAAAAATTTAGGAGCGAAATTTCGCCCATGGGCGAAATTAGGGGTTTATTTATTTTGGTTGGGAGATTTTTTTTTACAAATAAGGGTTTGAATATGCATCACCCAATATTTATTTAAAAAACAAATAGTTGGAAACCATTAGCCCATGGGAATTTGATGAGGATAGTTTAAAAAAAAATTGTCGTGTTCAAATAACATTCTCCCATTCACACTACTTTTATTGTAATGGCAAGTATCTAGATATATTTCACCCTATTTTTATGGGAATACTAATTATTTGTATTTGTTTCTCCTCGTGGAATTTATTTTCACTCTATTATATTTTTCTATTAACCCAAAATTGTTGGCGTTTGTTTTTTCCAATAAAATTCAAACTACATTTTCTCACTCACCCTACATTTATGGTAATGGTAAGTATTAAGATATATTTCACCCTATTTTTATGGGAATACCAATTATTTGGATTTGTTTCTCCTTGTGGAATGTATTTTCACTCTATTATATTTTTCTATCAACCCAAAATTGTTGGAACTTGTTTTTTTTCCAGTAAAATGTATCCCGCACTTCATAGAATGTGGAATCATGGGTTTATATGAAAGTCACTCCATCATTATTTAAGCAACCATTGCAATGGGAGATCAGTTTGTCAATTCTTCCTTGTTGATTTGACATCTCTACGTTTTAATTTGGTAAGAATTCACCCACATCTGTGTTCTTTAAATGTTCAAATGAAGATATGATTATTAAAATTTTACTTTTTATTTTGTTTTTTACCTAGATAAACTATTATAAATTTTCTTATTGTAATAGTAGAGACTATCAATAAAGCTCTATATACATAATAAAGGGTGTACCATCTCTTTATATTTTTATATGTCCAGATTGAAAAAAAAATCATCTACTAAATAATTTAACCCTCTATATAAAAGAGATAATTGATTTTATAAAACTAAAATACTCTGGTTGTAAGATAGAGTTAATTATAGACACTACTGCATTCACCATCGAAGCTGTCAAAGTTGCTTAGGAATCAATAAAATAATAGTCCGACGAATATTGTTGTGGGAGTTCACAAATTCCTTTAACATGGACACTTTCGGACATTCAATGGGCTTGATTCACCATATATCATGAAAGGGTGATTGTCCTGATAAGTGTAGCAATCTCTCCTTTATAATTCAATTAGCTATAAATGATGGCAGTGAGGATTGTAGATTTATATTCCAATGTAGATATAAAAACTACTAACTTATAATATCTCCCTTTTACTTACCATAGCATTTTTAAAAATCTTACAAAATAGTTAGTTTCTACACGTTGAGATTCCAACTAACTCATTTTCATGTAGCATTAAAGGTTTAAAATCACCTTCAAAAATAATAATCTCTAAATTAGTTTGATTTTACATCCACCTTATTGTTTTGCTTGAGTGTAACATTTTTATATGTTTCGTTAAAATCTTATTCATGTTTCAGGTATAAATCCTAGATCTCAAAAGTTATGCTCAATAAGTTGCAGTTATTAGCTTTCCTAAGAAACATTCTATTACTTACATGTTGTAGTTTTTTGGTAAAATTTTGTGTGCGATGGGTGCGATGGGTGCGATGGCCCTTGGCATGATTGCATTCAAGGGTGGTGGGAAAGGTGGCAGCGCAGATGGAGGCGTTGGATTTATAGGAGTTAAGCGTGAACAGATGGGTAATGTTAGTGTGTTTGATCGCGAACGGAGTAGCTGGTGCATAGGAACACAAGGGCATTGCCATCCTCTACCTCAAGCTCACAAATGGCGTGAAAATTCCCACAGGTATGTTTTCTGACTCTTCTCCTCCATTGCAATGATGACCTACTTGGGCTTCTACTGGTGGGAGAGGGGGGAAATTATAAATGTTAATTGGGAAGTCCAGAATTGTAAGAGGAATTAGGGGTGGCACTGGGTTGCATTGATTTGGTTTTGCGTCTATGTCCTTCTTCAGCCAGGTCTCGCCTCTGCCTCTTTTTGTTTTGACCTTGTGTTGTTTTACTTTGGGTCCCTGGGTTTTGAGGGTTAAGGGCTAAGTGGGGATGACAAAGGTGGTTATGTAGGGAG
Source organism: Pinus taeda (assembly GCA_000404065.3). Lineage (NCBI taxonomy): Eukaryota > Viridiplantae > Streptophyta > Pinopsida > Pinales > Pinaceae > Pinus > Pinus taeda. The sequence continues at coordinate 295,491 of APFE031313328.1, read as the reverse complement.
AGGCTACATGTCGAATGTTGAGGGTAGTAGGGGAATCCATTTCAATTATTGGGATATAGTTAAAATGTTTCATGGAGAGGGAACAACTAGGACTCTTGGGTGGGAAACTGGGCAAGAAATTGTCAAAGGCTTTGCACTGGTATCTTGGGTACAGGGGAATGGGTCGAAAATTCATGTTTGGCCTCCCGCTGGGAAGTGGTAGAGCTCGCTAGCTTGGCCTAGGCAAGGGGAAGACAAGCTGACTGTGGTTGAGGAGATGGGTGTGGAGATGAGGGCTCATTGTTGGTGAATGGAGGCCGAACCTTTCTGGGGAGTGGATCTCTGACCATGACGTCCCGGGTACTAATAGCAAGGGGCTAGGGGAGGAGCATGGTGAGGCAGATTACACCGATAACCCAACTCAGGGATGGGAGCAATGTCATACTATGTTAAATAATTGTTAGTTAACAAACTATTTTTGTAAACAGGTTTTGGGCACCTTTTCCATGGCTCGACCCGTGAAAGGCGTGGACATGGAAGACGAGGACAGGTGCCCAAAAACAAAAAGGAATCGAGCACATCCTATTTGTGAAGTTGCTGAGGCATATCGCGAGGGTATTGATGAAGACATCCAAAAAATATTAAGAGGAATGGGAAGAGGAAGTTCAGCAAGGCAACGAGACAGAGGAGGACATGGAAAACTAGAGGACGCTTGTCCTGGACCCAGGTAACATTAGAGGCAAGCTAATGCAATTCAATCAAACCCTATATCTCTATTGGCTGATGAAAAACCTGATGGGCAAAGCCATGGAACAGATCTCAGTGGCTATGGTTGTTTCTCTTCAAGGTATGTCGAGCTACAAACAGGACCTCCAGAAAATTCAATTTCAACTCCATAAGCAAGACATTTGGCTGGACATAATTGAGAGAAATATTCCACGTATTCTGGAATTGTCTGAGATGCCTAGATCAAATGTTAAGGACGCTGTACTAGTGGATTCGGTGTTAGAGGAGCAGAAGGACTAGATAATCACCCATGTTTATTTTTGTTTTCTATGCGGATAGCATTTACTTTTCGTCTTGCAAGTATATGTATAGATAGATATCTAGAGTATGGTCATGAAACAGAGACATATATAGCTTGGATGGAAAGACTGAAACTTTATTGTTTTTGGATGACATATAATGCAGATAGGTGGCCAACAGACTTGGTTTCCCAATGGGCAAGTTGAGGTCACCTAGCCAATCTATGTGACATAAATTTGCCTACAAATGAATAGAAAAAAGAGAGGATATGTCAAGCTTAACAAACAAACAAAAAATATTAGTGATTTATTTTATTAATTTTGGTATTATTTTATTATCATCATATACACTACTTTGAGCAAAGAAGTAAGTGTTTCACTAATTTTCTCATTTAAAATTGATAATTTATAAATTTGAAAACAACTAGTAAGATAAGTTTTTTTTAAGATATTAATTAAAGAATCTTAATTTTTTGTATAGTGATTTTCCTATTTAAAAAAAATATATATATATCCAAATATGTTTCAATGTCATCTTCTAAATTGACTTGTCTAATTTTTTTTCCATTATATCATTAGTTAAAAAAATATATATATATATATCGGCAACAACTAAATTCTATTAACTGAAATTCAAAATATTTTTACATGGAATTGAGGCTGCAGGGGACAGAGCCCGAGAGCCATCAACATTGCAGCACTGCCCCATAACTGTGAGAAACTGGGGAAAACATTGACATACAACCAACCAAATTGGCATTACAATTAGATATAGTCTGATAGAAAGAGAGCATAAAGATAAACAGAGCTGATAGCAAATATCCTGGAGGAGGTCGGACGCTTCGTCAGAGGGAAGCCAAAACCTGAGATAGACGCTGCTGAGCCAAACCGAGAGCAAAAAGTCTGGAGATATCCATCTGAGCACCAACCAAGGAACAAAAAGAGGCATACCGTGACCCATGTCAACCATCTTCCGTTGCCTCCCCATGAGTCTCCTTAACGTCCTGACACGCACCACCTATACTGAGATGCTCCTTGCCAGTCGTCGCCTTATCGAGGGTGGCGGTTCCTATGTCTCTATCCACCTCAATCGGACCACCTGAGTCACCGAGCTAATCCCCTTGTGGAGAGCGCAGGTGAACTCGAAATGCTGCCAGAACAAACCCACGCGAGCCTGAATCTTGCCTTTGAAGACAGGCTCTTGCTTATCCTCACACCATAACTGTAAACAGAACCTAGAACCAGAGATCTGAACGCTGGAGGTGGAGTGAACATAGGAAATCGTCATGTATATAACCATTAACAAGCACCTTTGAAGCGCGTCCTTCATTAATGTCGTCGCCCTGCACTGTCCTGCAACCATAAAAACATTCCTTCTGCGAGCGATGGGGATCTGGGACGCTACGCTGCTTTGTAGGTGGCAGTACCTGGGCTCATTAATCTGCATGGTGTACCATAAATGTCCGAGCGTCACCCGCATCCGGGAATATCATTAGTTAAAAAATTATTAACACATACTTATTTAATTATTTTTATAATTAAAAATACAAGTGATATAAAAAAAATACTAATAATATAAATTTT
>APFE031313328.1:263492-290382 GCA_000404065.3 Pinus taeda | reverse complement strand
TACGTTTTTTTAAATTTAAATTTAGTTATTTGGTGGAACAATTTGACTTGCACTAATTTTTAGTGCTAGTCACAATAAGGGTTTGAGAATTGTCCCAAAAAAATCCTAATGAACCTAAATGCCCCCAAAATGCAACAAACCAACCCTAATACAATCCACCAAGTGGAGAAAATTATCCTAAAAATGAGCAAGCCCAAAACTTGAAACGAGTAGGGAAATAATGTCACATAGATTAACAATCCTTTGAAATTTTCCAAGATGTTGCACTGATCTCACCCAGTGCCAAAATATAACACATTGAACATTTTGAACGTAGCATCACTGACTTAGCCACCAAAACACTACGTTGAGAAGTAACAATATTTGCAATGGCTTTACAATGTTTTATAATTTAGTGAAAAAATCGCCAAGATTTAACAAAAAATTATAATTCAATAAAAGTTTCACCAAAAAATTATATATACATATTATATAATTGAAAAAATAGTTTGGAGAGGAGGGAGATGGAGTCAGGGATTTCAGATTGGGATCCGTTGCAGTTTTGGGTTTATTTAGGTTCCTGAAGCACAAAATTATTTTTAGCTATCATAGTGGTACCTCGCGGCATCTGCTAGCCTGTACACCTCTGTTGTTACCTTTTCCATTGCCGAAAAATTGTCGCGATTAATACCTCCTCTTCGTCGTCTTAGCCTTCGCTTCCCCTCCTTGATTGCTACCATTCCGGTTTATACAGCGACGGGCTCGCCAACACTTTGAAGGTAGCTGGCGCAGTTTTCTAGTGACAGTTATGGAGGAATTAGTTAATTATTCAGTGGACCCTTTGGAGGGGGTCTCTATTTGGACACATCCTCATTCAAACCCGGCAGGCATCTTCTCTTTTGGCTATGAACTTTCCGATGTCGTCGAAGCGATGCCATCAATCTCGAGATCCAAGAGATCGGTTATTACCCTCCCGGAGGTCAACCCTATCCTACCAGACCTCACAGCACAGCCTCTGTCGCCTTCTACTCTCCAGTTTGTGGAACATCCTTTGAACCCCAGCAGTGAAACCCTATCGGAGGGCCTCGCCCCTTTTCCTCCCTCGACTGGCTCTCGTGTCCCCTCGGCTACTCAATCTTGTGAACTAGTGGCTCATGCTGTCGACCATCAATCCTCGTTGCCACTTGTCGCTCCCCAATCTCGAACCTCTCTGGGATTTATCCCTTAACTGGCGTCTTCACCTCAGTGCATATCTCAGATTCTCTTATCACTAGGATGCTTCCCCCTTTGGCCGACCCACAACAACCCTCATCTAATGATATGACCAGGGCATCTAAAAAGAAGAAGTGTTTGAAACCTAAGGCCTGTGAGTTTTTCCTTAGGTTAACCTAGGACACACAATTGTGCGACTCCATGGATACAGTAGATCAGGTCTTGGTGGGCCGCGTCAAAGGTGTAACTGCATCAAGGCTAAAGCAATGGGCAACTGAGGTATGGGGTCATCACCTCGCTGATCCTCCATTTGTGTAAAATTTTGTTAAGGGATGGTTTTCCCTACGCTGTGCTAGGGTCAAACATACAAATTGGGTGCTCTCAACTGTTTGGCATATAGAACAAGCGTCTGTGCTCCTCCGCGGATGGATTCCCCTTTTTGACCCTGAACGAGAGCGGCTTGAAGCTGGCCCCCTCTGGGTTCATCTTCCCAGGTTACCATTACAGTTCTAGTCTGAGGATGTCTTTAGACACATTGGGAATGCACTTGGCACTTATTTAGAACATCACCAATCCTACCTCAATACAGGGAAGATGGCCTACGCTAGGGTCCTAGTACATTTGGATCCCACTGATGGATTATAGGAGTTTATCACTATATAATGGAGGAATTCCTCTTAATCGCAGACGTTGGATTATGAAGGAGTTCCCTTCAGATGCAGAAGATGCCATAAGGTTGGGCACCTATGTCGGGATTATGAAGGAGTTCCCTCTTAATGTCAAGGCTAGTACAGGGGATTCAGGAAGGGTGATCCCACCAAAGTCACCACAGAAGGAGGGGGAACAACCCCCTAGAGCTGACTCGGAGGTACAAGTGGATCCTGTTTCAGTAAAGAAGACCCCCATGCAAGTGACCCTGAAGAAGCATGACAGACCACCTATTCGACCACCCTCTCCTCCTCTCAAAAGGGCTAGGGCGGCTGTCGAGGCTATGGATGCTTCGGGTAAGAACTCTCCCTCCACTAATCTTTCACATTTTCTCTCTACTACCAATTGTAATGTTTTTTCTCCTTCTGGAATTATTCATGCCTTAGTTGGACTCTCTCTGCCCCCCATCTCTTTGACCTACCCCCTTATCCCCCCCATCTACTCTCTCTACCATTCCCCCTTCGTTCTCGGACCCCCCCCCCCCCTCGATCACTCTTGCACCTGAGTCTGGGCCTCCCTCCCCGAGATATCAGACCCAATCCAAGGCAAAAAGACAGGCTTTGGACCACATTGGATTAGACCTGATTACCTCCCCTTCCCCCCTAAACTTCCTCGGGGTCGACCCTCATCTCTCTCCAAAGCACAGAGCCTGGCTAGAGACGAGATTACTACTGGAAAACAAGCAACCATTCATGGGGCACTTAGAGCATGGATCCCCCTAAAGGATCCTACACATGAAGATATTCTCCTTCAATTGTAGAGGGCTAGCTATGCCTAGAAAAAAAAATAGCACTTCGAAGAATGATTGCCGCAGAACCGGTAGATGTAATTTTTTATAGGAAACATTAGGAACAGTTGAAGCCATCTCTCACCTACTTGAATCGATGCTCCCCAGTTGGATATTTCTTGGCCTTGCTGCTAATGGAAGATCTGGTGGAATTGCCTTGGGCTATAATTTGTGCACCATAAGCCTCCGCAATAGTTGGGGTGGATTTGGGCATATTGGGGCGGATTTGTTCATAGATGATCTGGGAATGGAGATTCGGTTTTATAATTTCTATGGGTCGTGCCATCATCGGCCTGAATACTGGGATCACTTCTTGAGCTCTGAGCTACCTCAAAAGGAATACCTTATCATGGGAGGATATTTAAATTTCTCCATAGGCCATGCCGAATCATGGGGTCACCGTGCACAGAGGGACCGCTTATTTAACTATTTTGAGAATGCCTTGGAATCACACAACTTGATTGATATCCCCTCTGCAAAGTTGCAGTCCACCTGGAGGAATAATAGGATTAGGGATGATAGTCTAGCTCGAAGACTTGATCGATTCTTGATCAAGGAAAGACTACTTGACGATGGTCTTAATCATAAACAATGGGTGGGATCAGGAGGCATCTCTGATCATTTCCCAATATATATGGAAATATGCGGAGGGAAGGGAAAACCCAAGGGTCCTTTTAAGTTTTGCTCTGCATGGTTAAAGGATGCTTCCTATATATGCATGGTCACGGATTTTTGGAAGACAAATCCCCCAGCTGCTGGAGGGAACATAGCTAAAGGTTTTGCTCACAATCTTACCGAGCTGAAGAGGCTTTCAAAAATATGGGCACATAACAAAAGGGTCAAGGATGATCAAACCCTTAGAAAGGCAGAAATTGAAATAACAGAATTTGAAAATGATCTGGGTAGGTTATACAGCTCCATAAAACACAAGGAAAGAATCTCATCTTGCTATGCAGCTAGAGGGAAAATCCTAAAGAACCGTGAAGAAGTTTGGAGGCTGAGGAGTAGGGTGATCTGGCTACAAGAGGGTGATGATAACACAAAATTTTATCACAAATATGCAAATGGGAGGAAATCAATAAATACCATTTGGCAGCTCTCAGATGATCAAGGCCTCACGTAAACACTTTCCCTCAGTTGGCATCATTGGCATCCTCTCATTTCAAAAATATTTACAGAGCTCCCCTCGATGTCAACCTTGCTGAAATAATACAAGTGGCTAAACTCTTTCCACACTTTGTGGAATAGGAGGATGCCAGGGAACTGACTATGGAAGTCACTCTAGGGGAACTAGAATCCACTCTAAGAGCCCTGGGCCGGATGGTTGGTCGATAGATTTCTATCTATCTTTCTTTGAGATTCTTAGCGCAGACCTCCTCAAAGTCTTGAGGATTCTAGAAATAACGGCAAAATGCATGCTCCTTTCATCTCGACCTTCATTGCGCTCATCCACAAGACCGATAATCTGACCACCTTTGATGACTATAGACCGATTTCTTTGTGCAACTACATTTATAAGATCATGGCTAAAACTATACCCAATCGACTAAGGCCCATCTTATCCAAACACATATCTTCAGAGAAATTTGCCTTCCTACAAGATCGCTAGATATATGAGGCTGTGGGAATAGCTCAGGAGGTACTAAACTCTCTGCATTTCAATAAAATCAAAGGTATGATTCTTAAGGTTGATCTCACTAAGGCTTTTGACAAAGTTTGCTGGTTGTACTTAAGAATGTTGTTAACCCACCTAGGGTTTCCTTTTGTTTTCATTAAATGGATTATGAGCTGCATCACTAACATACCATTTAGTGTTCTGGTTAATGGAAGTGCTTCTCCTTTCTTTCATTCTGAAAGAGGTCTCCGCCAAGGCTGCCCTCTGTCACCATTACTTTTTCTCCTCATTATGGAAGGGCTCAGTAGACTAGTTAAAGAAGAATTCAGAAGGGGCAGATTGCAAGGCATAAAAATCACAAATGAATGCATCTTGACACATCTGTTATTTATGGACGATGTCTTGATATTCCTTAATGGTGGCATTGGGGACTTGACGAACATGAAAAATAGTTTCTCTTTATTCACATTGACTACCGGAATGACTATAAACTACACCAAGTCTACTTTGACAGTGGTCGGATGCTCCCAACATGAGATTCATTATTCTCTTCAAAGACTTTGGTTCTCCCTCCTGAGACTGGAAGAGGGTCTCAAATATCTGGGATACAAGTTGAAGCCCTTGGGATAGAAAATAACAGACTAGACTTGGCTTATTGCAAAGATGGAAAAGCAACTCAACATCTGGTACTGTAAATATCTATCTAGGGATGGCAGACTTATTCTCATTAAAAGTGTACTAGAGGCTACTCCGGTCTATTAAATGTCCCTGGCATGGATTCCCAGGGGCATCCTCTCTAGGGTACAGACCTTATGCTGCAGATTCGTTTGGAAGGGTAGACAAACGGGAAAAAAATTTGCATGGGTCAAGTGGGAAGCTCTAAACTTGCCAAAGAAATGGGGTTGTTGGGGCATTACGAAGTTGGAGGATTTCTCCTCAAAACTGGCAGCAAAACTTGGTTGGCAGCTCATTACAACAAGCAGTCTTTGGACAAAGGTGGTTGTCTCTAAATATATCGCCCCGTTGCAAGTGATGGACTGGCTAAGACTACCACAAAGGCTCTCCATGAGGATATCGATCATATGGAAGGTTGTAATCAAGTCTTTGGACACCATCAGAGCAAGCATTACTTGGAAAATACAATTTGGATCGGTTGTGAGGATTGGGCTAGATCCATGGATTGGTTGTGGGAATGCTCACAGGCTGCCAATTGAGCTCACAAACCATCTCAATGCAGTGAACATCACTCAAATTTGTCACATTGTAGACTCTGAGCATACCACTTTATTTCAACAAGCACGGAAATCGGCCCACAATCTGAACATCGCTCATCGGTGGTCTCAAATCTAGAATGATTATATCGAGGCCTTTACATAAGCATACGTTCGAATAAGTGAGGGCGAAGATGAGGTTATATGGGCACTTTCGAAGACCGGGAGATACTCACCTAAGGAAGGCTACCTTGTGTTGGTCGAAGCTTTGGAAGCTCAAAGCACCTTCCAGATGTAGACTCCTTATGTGGACAATATTAAAAAATAAAATCCCCACAAGAGACAACCTTCTCAAGAATTCTCAATATGGTCCATATTGGCGTTGTCTTTGTAAATGTTGCAATGAATCGGTCTCTCACCTTTTTATAGAGTGTACAACTGCACAAGAACTATGGAAATATATTCTAACATTGGTGGCACCATAGTGCAGGTGGACAGGAGAATCTATCACAGAGGCATGGTCCGATTGGTGAACTATCGCTATTCCAACCAAGCTTAGGAATCTACCACTCCTTGTTAGTTGGGAACTCTGGATCACAAGGAACAAGCTTACATTCCATAACGTCGTCCCGCATTGGCCCTCCATTGCTGCTCGTGTTTTGACTGACTATGCCCTCATTCCAAATGACATTGAACCCTATCGACCTCGCATTATAGTACTGAATACCATTAATCACTGGATAACTTGGGCCTATTTTGACGGCTCTGCCTAGGAGGGAGGATGTGGCAGAGGTGCCATACTATATATTTCTATTTCCCACCTATACAACATACAAATGGGATTAGGGTGGGGAACAAACAACTTTGCTGAATTAACCACCACAAAACTTATCATTCAATTCGCTTTGGATAAACATTGTAGAGATCTACAATTATTTGGGGATTCTAAAGTTGTATGTGACTGGCTAAACACTTTGAGACATATATTGGATGAGGCTCTATGACTTATCTCTTTTTTTTACTCTTTTACATGCCATCATATTTACAGGGAACGGAACACAGCTACTGACAGATTATCCAAATAGGTTGTGGACAGGCCTCCAAGCACTTGGTTAATACAGGAATAGAGGGATGGGGCTCACTATCAGTACTACCATCGACCATATATGGATATCACTCTATAGTTTCGGCTTGTTGGGAGCCAGGACATATTTACATGTTTTTTGTTAGTACTCCATCTATAAATATACATGTTTTTAATTAGAGATGATCAATACTCTCAAAGTACTGGACTATTATTTGGTAAATTATTATGCAGTATATCACCTTACATTGATGCCTCCCTGCATGGACATAAGGCATCAAATTTTGAATAGTTATATTCCTGAACCTTTATCTTTGGACGGGCAGCGCCTCTCTTACAGCATATGCATCGTGCATTTACAACATGTAATTTTCTTACTTAATGAAAATTACGATTTTTCCAAGGGGAAAAAAATTTAAAAAATAGCTTGAACATTTTTATATGTACCATGGGGATTCACCCATTTATTATACATATAATTTTTTGGGGGGGTCGGTTATTTAAAATTTTCCCTGATCACATTTCACAGGTAGAGGAGTGAAAGGATGAAGACACTTTTAATATTTCTTCTCTTTTTCAAAATCCTCTATGTCAAAATGACTTTCTATATTCTTTGTTGATCAAGAATCTTAACATCTCGGTAATAAATTAAGTGGGATTAAATTCCTCAACTAAAATGAACCCTTAGTAAAACAACACACTGAAGACAATGACTCCACTTATATGCATGGCGATGAGTTCCCAAGTACATTGGATGTCTCTTGTTTTCATAAGAAGACTTGGATTTGCAAATATTTGATCTAGAATCTGATTCAATCTTAGAATATTTCTCTCAGGAATTCCTTCGTCACCTCACCAGCACTTGTGTCGAAATGTGTATAATGAATCAATTGATATAGCATGGCCTTCCAATTTGCATTCTGATGAACTATATCTTAAGTCAACACAAAGTGGTAAGGCTTCCCATGGTGAAGAAGATGTTGTGGTAATCATTGAACATTTTTCTTGCAATTTGGGTAATCTATTTGGTGATGTTGAGACATCTAATGAAACGGTTGATTCCAATAGTTTCCATCTAACTCATAATGATCTTCCTAAAATAATTGATGATAGTTGTCTTTATACAAATGATCACTTGACCATGCCTTCAGAATTTAATCTTCCAATATTTGAAAGTTCAGGGACTCGTCAGGAAGTCGAGGCACTTCAGTTTCTACTGATGTTTATGTCAGGTTCTTGCGATCCTAATGAGGTCCTTGAACTAGGTTAGATATGGATTCCTTCTTGAAAAATTCTTCTGTGAATAATTGATTGCTTATCTCTCTAGATTATGTTATAAAGTTAATAATTTTTCTAGCACAATCAATCCTTTTGAGTATCATTCAATGCTTCAATCATTTGGTGGATCAAAACCCTCATGCCAATATGGATACTGGATTTAATTTAACATATGTTCCTAATCTTTTGTCAGCCTGGTATACTAATTGGTTTCTCGTATTTACAATGTCAACAATCATTTTTAATCCTCAAATATCTCACATTGTTGATCTAGTACAAAGGGAACCAATGGAGAATCGAGAATCTTATATTCCAACTCATCAATCTAATCATAACATTGGTTCTAACAATTGTCACTCAATTAATCATTTTCCCACTAGTACAACTGATGATAGATTTTTTACATTGATTAATCTTGTTGAGCACATTGATCTTTATGATTCATCATTTTACTGTTTAGGTACTTGTCGAATAGTTGAGTTACTTTAGCTTTGGCTGATGGTTATATCAGGTTCTCCCAATATTGACAAAGTTTTTGAATAGGATCAAATTAAACCTCCCTCACAAGATTCTCTTTGTAATTCAAGTACATTTATTGGAAGTTCATCTTTCCAAGAATTTCAGGGTTTTCAAATTAGTTGCTTCGAATACTATGACCGAATCTATTATTGGCTAGAGGAAACTTATCAAGCAATTTATGTTGCTAATAGTAAGTTTTGATCTCTCTTGATGTTTGCTAAGATTGAAAATACAGGCGACTATATATTCACAAGCAACCTTTAATGTTATTCTGATCATTGTTCTAATTAACAAGGTAAAGTTGCAAATTGGTTAAGGTCACTATTATGGCACATATTTCTCTGAATGGAAAATACCTTCAATTTCCTGTGCAAGGTATTTAGGTTGACGTCTCTATTTCTGCACATTGTATTATATTGGTATTAATCGTTTATATTTTTCTTCTTGTAGGTCGAGAATAACTTGAATGGGTACATTGGAAAATTGATTTCACATAATCCTCACCTTTTAGTTTAGATAGATTAGATTTAGTTTTAGTTCTATTTTTCTACTTATTTTCATTCTAGTTACTTTTTCATTGCATTACAACACTCTTCCTACATTCCTCTTTTTAATTTGAGTTTCGTTCTTTGCATGTTATTTACTATTTTTGCATGTTTTTGCTTTACTATGTTCCCTCTTTTGTGGCATGTCATGTTTTCTTTCATATCTTTGCTCGCATTTTGTTTTAATAAGACCATGAAAGTCACTTTGTTTGGCTCTATGGTAATGTGGTGAAATTCCAAAGGGAAAATGTAACAACTAGCAACACTTGGCTTATCGTTAGTCTACTTCTTTGTTTGGGCCTAAATATCTTTTAAGGTCAATGTCACATTTACAGAAAATAGGCTTCATCCTAAATGGGAGCTCAGACAAATCTACGATGCTCGTATTTATCATAATATCTTCATTCCTTTAATCATCCATTTATATTAATTGGTTTTAACATGTCATCTCAGTTGAGTAGAGAAGGGAAAGGAGGAGAAACTTAAGTGAGCATATTAATTTCAAAGGTGTATATATAAAAGTCTTTGCAAACAAGGATAAACCTTTTTTGGATTGCAGGTTACTGTGGTGTGGTTTCTGAGAGGATTTCAGATTTTCCACAGTGTTCATCTTTATATTGGTCGACGTTTCGAGTCTAGACCCAGACTCATCATCAGGACAGTTATACGGAGAAAAGAAAGAAAGGGTTTTGATAAATATGTAATAGGTTGATCCCTCTTGCTCGTAAAATAAGTTGGGATCCCTCTTCCACCCTTGGTGAAATAAATGCATATAAAATGTCAATGAGCATAAAGTAATAAAATAAATAAAGGGTTAAAGAAGAGAAATGCTTCCTATGAAAAGAGGTGAAGCAAGAAACTTCATCAGGGTATTGAAAAGTCTCGTTGGCAGCGAAGCAATGCTTTTGATTCCTTGAAGTGACTATGTTGGGGTATTCAATAGGCCTTCTGGTAGCGGAGCAACACGGAAGACAATAATAAGACTCTGAACGTCTTAAACTCACAGAATTTACATACTCCTACTCCCTAATAAAAACCACTAAAGTTTGACTAGTCTTGTGAAATGAGTTAAGCCAAGGTGAGGAATATAAGAGACTACATTTGTAGCTAGGATAAGTAAGGAACCTAGGGTGATCAATAGGATGAAACAATACTTCCAAAAGTATAGACCTCGTGCTTAATGTTATACCTAAACAAAGAAGTTGGAGTTCTTCTAGTGTGTCACCAAGTGTTGTCGCCGCAACAAAAACCCTCCAAAATTTTGTCTACATCCAAATTTTGGAGCCTCCTTATGACCATGTCATCCTTTGTTTCAAGCCATTAATATCATGCTTAGTCATGTTACTCAAGTGTTCAATTCTTACTTTAATAATTCTAAGTGTCGAAGTGACCTTCTTTTACATGCATATCTTGTCATGCCTCCATAGAAAATTTATTCTCAGCAAGCCTAGTAGTCAATGTGTATCCTTGCAAGTCAAGCATAGTTCAGTCCTTGATGATAGTGACTATGAAAATCCTAATCATAGTGACTTTGTAGTGCCTAATCAGAGTGACTACGCAGTTCCTGATGGCAGTGATTGTGGAGCCTCTAGAGACAGTGCTTACAAAGTCCTTGATGTTAGTCCTAGCACAATTCCAAGAGAGAGAGATTGTGCAATCCCCATGGACATTGATAGTGTGAGGGAATCCCCGATAGATAGTTATTTCACACTCTCTGTTGATAGTGAGAGTGTGCTTCTTCAAGTCAACCAATTCACTCTTTGCTCCTATTTTTTAGACATGCACTAAGAAAACTCGCAAATATTAACCCTATTTGCATGTTTTCTCTCCCTATATAAAGAGTCCAATCCATATCTCATCCTTATATTCATCTTTCACTTTTGAGCTATGTGCACTATTGGAGTATGAGGATTATTCTTTCACTCATGGTTTTAATTTCCCCATCTTCTGAGTGAGTTTCTCAAATGTCACTTTTGCTTTTGCAAGTGTCGCTTTCGTCTTATTTTACTCTTACATGTGTCGTTTTTTATTTCTCTATCTTTTACAAGTGTCGTTTTTTTCTTACTTTCATTATTCCATGTGTCACTTTTGTTTTCGTTGTGTTTGCGAGTGTCGTTTTCACTCTTGCATGTGTTTCTTTCGCTAGTTTTCACATATCTTAAGAGAAACATGGCACGCCTCCTAGAGGCAACTCCAGCACACTCTCTTTCACTAGTTGATGTTATTTATCATCAAAACATGTTTTGGACACATCCTTATGGCATAACACACCTTTTGGTTGCATTTTGTCACTTGTGTCGTAAAGGTACATCTTAAGTGTCACACTTGGAGATAAGTTTTGTTATACTATCGTTTCCTGTACGCTTGTTGGTTTTGGGTATTGTGAACCTTCTTGTCATATGCTTTGGTGTATATGTGTGTGTGATCATGTTTGAGACTTGTTATATTTTTTTAGTCTCTTTTTATATGGAGTAATCATTGAACATATTTCTTACAATTTGGGTAATCTATTTGGTGATGTCGAGACATCCGATGAAATGGTTGATTCCAACATCTACCATCTAACTCATAATAACCTTGTTGAAATAATTGATGATAGTTGTCTTTATACAAAAGTTGTCCTGACCATGCCTTCAAATTTTAATCATCCAATATTTAAAATTTCAGGGACTCATCAAGAATTTGAGGCACTTCAGTTTCCACTGATGGTTATGTCAAGTTCTTGCAATCCTAATAAGGTCCTCGAACTAGGTCAGATCTAGATCATCTTGCATAATTATTTTCTCGGCATTATTTCACTAGATGTAAGCTCACTCTTGAAAGACTTTTAATTTTTTCAAGTTGATTTTCTTAGTATGCAAGATAAGATTTCTAATAAGGTGAAATATTATTGTTTATCTAATTCTTATTCATGCAAATCCTTTGTATCTATCCCAGGGTTGGAATGCACATCTTTCTAGGATATACATAGTTTTGAAGCCTATCATTTTGATTATCAAGAGAAATATCATCACCAACTGATAGGTTCCTTCTTGTCAAATTCTTTCGTGACTAATCATATGCTCATCTCCTTAGAGTATGCTATGAAGTTAATAAATGATTTGGCACAATCAATCCTTTTGAGTATCATTCAATGCTTGAATCATTCAGTGGATCAAAACCCTCATGTTGTTATGGATATTGCATTTGATTTAACATATTTTTCTAATCTTTTGACAACCTGGTATACTAATAGGTTTCCTAGATTTACGATGCTAACAATCATTTTTAATCACCAATGCTATCATATTGTTGATCTAGTACGTAATCGGGTACAAAGGGAACCAATGGAGAATCAAGAATCTTATATGCCAACTCATCAATTTGATCATAACATCAGTTTTAACAACTATCACTCGATTAATCATTTCCCACTAGTACATATGATCATAAGTGTTTTACATCGGTTAATCTTGTTGAGCCCATTGATCTTATGGTTCATCATTTTATAGTTTAGGTACTTGTCGGATAGTTGAAGCACTTTAGCTTTTATTGATGGTTATGTCAATTCCTCATGATCTTTACAAAGTTTATGAACAACATCATATTAAATATCCCTCGCAAGATTCTCTTTGTAATTCCAGTGTGTTGATTGGAAGTTCTTCCAAGAATTTGAGGGTTTTAAAATCAGTTGTTTCGAATATTATGACCAAAACTATGATTGGCTAAAAGAATCTTATCAGGCAAGTTATGTTGCTAATAATAAGTTTTGATCTCTCTTGATGTTTTTCAAGATTGAAAATACAAACGATTATATATTCACAAGCAACCTTCAAGGTTTGTATGATCATTGTTCTAATCAACAACGTAAATTTGTAAATTGATTAAAGCTAATTGTTATGGCACATATTTCTATCGACAGATAAGACCTTCAACTTTCTATCAAAGGTATTCAAGATGACATATTTACTTATACACATTGTTTTATACAGTTGTTGATCATTTATATCTTTCTACTTGTAGGTCAGTAACAACTTGAATGGTTACATTGGAAATTTGATTTCACATAATCCTGGCCTTTTATTTTAGATAGATTATGATGTAGTTTTACTTATTTTTTCTACTTATTTTCATTCTAGTTACTTCTGCATTGCATTACAACACTCTTCCTGCATTCCTCTTTTTCATTTGAGTTTTTTTCTCTACATGTTCTTTACTAGGTTTACATGTTGTTGCTTTACCATGTTCCCTATTTTATGTCATGTCATATTTTGTTCTATGTCTTTGCTTGCATTTTGTTTTAATATGACTGTTATCACCCCAAGAAACTATCCTAGGTTGTAGCTCGGAGATGCTCGGGAACATTACAAACTCAAATTAATGTTGGAAATGGATGAATGGAAAGAATGATGCTTGTTCAAGCCAAATAACCACTCCTACTTTGCTTGACTCCAGACATGCGTGAACACCCCCAGACTACAAGGCTTTAGACCACCAATTACTCACAGTTTAAGGATTGGGTGAATATGAGAATACTGGCCACACCAGCAGATGCACAAGACCTTCTGATGGCTAGCTGCAACCAGTAAAGAGGTTTGCAAATCTAATTCCCTAATACACAAACAGGATGACAGCTCTCTAACATTAGGTGAAAAGAAACCTGAATCACACATTCACTGATACATACAAGATTTTAACACAGAGGTAGGATGACAGCTCCTCTAATGCTAAACATCAAGAGTTCAGGAAAACTGCATAACAAGCACAACCTAGAACAGAATAGAAATGGAAAGTGAGCAATTAACAACAAAAGAAGCTTGTATTAGCTGAAAATGAAGACGAAACGCTACAAGTATCAAAGCAGTTATAGTCTCCAGAAGTTGAACCTTATATCAAAACAATAACCATCAACCCTGATTATCTCTTCTTTCTGGGTATATATAGAGTTTTGTTACAAAGGCGATCGACCATTCTAAGTATGGAGGGGTCATAATTGACCACCAACTGCTTTAACTGCCTAGTGGAACTCCTGGGTGTGATTGCCTGCTACAGTGGATGAATTTGATCTCCTCGGGTACTTTGCTGTACTCTCAGGTGGCTCGAGTGTCGTATGGGATGAAATCCCATAGCTGTTAAATGCATATATTTGCTTGAGGTATGTTCTTTTCCTCCTCGGCCATACTGTCTGTTGAATGTGGTTGTTGAGGAGGAAATGCACCTGGTACTAGTAGACTGGTCACATTCGTCCTTCGGGAGCACGGAATAGTTAAGAGACGCGGACTGCATAGCAGGTGAACGAGTAGGAGGAAGGAGAAGGGTCAGATGTCGAATCAGGAGGATAGACGGTAGAGATGACTTGGCGGGGGATATCAGAAGAAGTGGGAGCAAAATGAGCATGGGTTGTCGGATCTTGGCGGAACTGATCCAATGGTGGTCAGGCGAGGAAGGTGCACGACAGTTATCAGGCGAGGACAGAGGATTAAGCGGTAAGCGGTCTCAATCGCACCACCTTTAGGCATTAGGCAATAAAAGGGCGAGGGCGTGTGATTCCATTCAGCGCGTGACATGTAGTGACGGAGGAGAGAGAAAAACCAATTTCCATTGCATGCTAACGTGCCATCGCTTTGTGGGTGCGAAACGTGCAAAGGCCGTTCGAACTTGATGGAACTAATCAGACGGCGGAGGAGTGATCGGGCGTGACGAGAGTCATCAGATCAATTTTTTTTTAGTAGTTTTGGGCCTTTACGTATGACGATGTACGATTGCGATTAGATCGCATCGTAATATCGCATCGGCGGAAGCCGAGGGGCACAACCTTTATACACACATGGATGCGACTTGCGATAGCGATTAAACCCAGACCCAATAAAGGAATTAATCGTTTTTAGGACTGATGAAGGGAGAATGAGCGGTACAAGGGAAGGAGAAAATGACCGTTGTGAGTCTCTTTTGAGCATGACCAAGGACCAGGCTCGCTTCTGACCTTTAGAAATCAAGGATATGTAGCAGAGATAGCAATGACCATGCATGAAAGCCGCTTTTCTCGGCACTATGGTAATGTGGCAAAAATCAAAAGGGAAATTGTGAAAACTAGCAACATTGGCTTATCATTGGTCTACTTATTTTTTTGGGCCTAAATATCTTTTACAATCAATTATACATATACAAAAAATACATTTGATCCTAAACAAGATATCAAACATATCTACAATGCCTTTATTTATCATAGGATCTTTGTTCCTTGAATCAACCATTTATATTGATTGGTTTTGACATGTCATCTCAGTTAAGTAGAGAAGGGAAAGGAGGAGAAACTTAAATTAGCATATTAATTTTAGAGGTGTATATAAGTCTTTGCAAACAAGGAGCAACCTCTCTTTCTCATAAAATAAGTCGAGATCCCTCTTCTACCCTTGTTGAAATAAACACCTGTAAAATTCTAATGAGCACAAAGTAATAAAATAAATAAAGGGTGAAAGAAGAGAAAGGCTTCCCACGCAAAGAGGTGAAGCAAGAAACTTTGTTGGGGTATTGAACATTCTCGTTGGCGTGTACCAATTCTTATGATTCCTTGAAGTAACTCCATCAGGGTACTAAACATGCCTATTAGCAGCAGAGCAACACCAGAGACAATAGTAAGACTCTAAACATCTTAAACTCGTAAAATTTACGTACTCTTACTCCCTAATTAAAACCAATGAAGTTTGACTAGTGTTATTAAATGTATTAAGCTAATAAGAAGAATAGAAGAGACTACATTTGTAATTGGGCTAAGTAAGGAAGTTAGGGTGATCAAAAGGATGAGACAATACTTCCAAAAGACTAGACCTTTTGTTTAATGTTAGACTTCAATAAAGAAGTTGGATTTCTTCCAGTGTGTCACCAATTTTTGTCTCTACAATAAAATACCTCCAAAATTTTGCCTACATCCAAATTTTGGAGCCTCCTTATGACCATGGAATCCTTCGTTTCAAGCCATTAATTTCATGCGTAGTCATGTTGCTCAATTGTTCAAGTCTTCCTTTAAGAATTATAAGTTTCGAAGTGACATGATTTTACATGCCTATCATGTCATGCCTCAATAGAAAACTTCTTCTCAACAAGCCTAGCAGTCAATGTGTATCCTTGCAAGTCAAGAATTGAGTAGTCCTTGATGACAGTGACTGCGGAATGCCTAATCATAGTGACTACCCAGTGCCTAATCATAGTGACTGCACAATGCATGATGACAGTCATTGTGCAGCCTATAGAAGCAGTTCTTGTGTTTCCCTTGATGTCAGTGCTTACATAGTTCCAAGAGAGAGAGATTGTGCAATCCCTATGGATGGTGACAGTGTGAGGGCATCCCTTGTAGATAGTGATTGCACACTCTTTTTCAACAATGAGAGTGTATTCTTCAAGTCGGTCAATTCTCTCTTGGCTCATAGTTTCCTAACATGCACTAAGTGCACTCACTAATCTTAACCCTAGTTGTTGTAACAACCTCAGGTTAAAAATCCATGTAATAAAGCTAATAAAGGAAAAATAAGACCAAGGCCATGGGACACATATTTCAAGTTGAATTTTGGGAAAAACATCCTAGTTGAAGTGTTCAATTGGTTTATTATGGCTAAAGGAAAATGGCAAAGGCAAAGGCAAATGCATTGAAAAGGAAAAGTGGCATTAATTGACATTTTATTTATGAGATTTATGGAAATTATGAGAAAAGGAAGGTGAAAGGTCACAAGGTACATGTGAGGAAGAAAATGAAGGAAAATAATGGAAAATTAAGAAAATAGAGGCCTCATTGATAAAAAGGATTCTAAGGATCAGTTCATAACCTTTAGTCAGTTTAACTTTTTTCAATTCAGTTTTGGATCTCTCTCTCTATTCTCTCTCTCTCTCTCTCTCTCTCTCATGTTATTGGCCACTTATAGTATTCTTGGAGCACTCTAGAATTAGAGGAAGGAAAGAAAAGGAAGGACAAAGAAGGCAAAGGAAAGCAAAGATCAAGCAAGGAAAAGTTGTATCAAGTGGATACAGTTGGATTACTTGTAGGTATCGAGTTGCATGTATGATTTCCTTGCTAGTTTTGGCATGCATGGTACATGCATGTGTGTTTTTAGTTCTCTTATTTCCATTGGCATGGGTTTTTCCAAGTATGACCGTGGTTTTTAGCCTTGCCTTGCCATTTCCAGATAGCCATGGTGTGATGGTGTTTCTCTTATTTGTTTGAGCTTGATTGCTAGATGGTTTTGAAACTGAGTGGGGTGGTCTCAGGGGAGAAACACAAGGCCTAGGAATCCCTAGACCGGTGAAGGTGGGATTGTGCTAAATATTGATTTTGTATACCCTCATTGGACCGAAGAATCCTCGATCAATGAATGACAGGATATATGGTAAATCCTAGAGGGTGGAGCCTCGTTGGGCCTAGGAATCCTCGATCGATGAATGGTGGGATATACAGTAAAGCCTAGAGGTGGAGATAGACAAAGTCCTTAGAGTTTAGGTGGATAGATCCGAAGGAATCCATGCTTGTATAAGCCTAGTGATCCTTGGACCGATATATAGTGGGATTGCGATAAATCCTGGTAGTGTATTTTTCTTGTTTGGGCATAGGAATCCCTTGGCAAGATTGTGGTAAAGCCTAGTTGTATAGATGAGGGATTGGGATTAGGAATCCCTTGGTGGATTGTGGTAAATCATGAGGAATCCTTGGTTGTTTTGTTGTAAGTCCCACATTCATGCTTGGAATATGGCACGGGGGTGATTGGTTGAAAGAAAGATTTGGTTCAACCCAATCTATGGTCGGGTGGTACATGGAAGTCCCTGACTTGGTTGCATTTTGAATATGTTAATATGAGATCTTTTCCACTTGTGTATTATGTGTAAAAAATATATATATATTATGTCGTTATGATGGTTGTTCTATCATTGTTATTTTATTGGTTATATGTTGGTTATAAGCATGGTTTGCAACATGCTTTGGTTATGGATCTCATCATGTTTTGATTAGTAAATGAAATTTTAATGAATGTATGACCTAATAGATGATAATACAGCTATTCTGAGAGGCATCATACATTCTTAACAATTTTCAGATAAGTATGAAGTCCCTATGCTCAGATGTGTTTATATGACCTATAGATTACATGTTCATTGTGTGTTTGATGGAAAATTTATCATGGCTAGGCCTTGTCAGGTCAGGTCCTTATTCAATTTTTTCTTTATAGGCCTTGTCATCATGTTAATTTCTGGAAGTTTTATGAAGTTCTAGGCAGAGGCTTGAGTCCTATCCCTGAAAAAGTGGCTCATAATTCAGGATTGCTGACACAGAACTACCTGAAAAATTCCAGAGTCGCATGGAGGCCTTGTTGTGGGAGCGATTGGAGGGTTTCAGTTGAATGAAAGGCTTGTCATGGGAGTGACTAGGTATCTAGTTTAGAAAAACATCAATTTCTCTCAAGGGTTGCACTCCTAAAGGGGTTGGTTGGCTCCTGAAGGTTCTGTAGCTCTTGAGGAAGGTCAGTTTGGTTTTGTTTTGTCGATTCCACTTCCTTAATTGTACTTGGGGAGTTGAATCATATCATAGTAACTCTTTGTCACATGTTTACCCCATTGGACCAGTTAGCTTGCGTAAATGTGGGAGGAGGGTATTACATAGTGGTATCAAATCATGGTTCACCCCTTGGACTAGACGGGAAGAATGTGTTTGTCATGCATACATGTTGATTGCACATGTGTTCTTTATGCTTGTGGTCTATGTGTTTGTTGTGTATGCATGGTCGTGGTCATTGTTGTAGTTGTGTTGTCATATAGAAGTTGTGGGTATTGTTGTTGGGATGTGTTTTTTGTGAATGCATGTCGGTTGAATATGAATTTGTTGTGTGTGATTGTTGTTTATGTGGATGTATGCATGCATTATCATGGTTATAGTTTCCATGCATGAGGGCATGGCATGCGGTTAGTATGTTCATGCATGATAACTGGATGGTGATTGAGATTATGTTTATATACTATTATCATTATGTTTATACATGTATAGTTCTAATCTGGTTGATCTTGCAGGCGAGATATCATCCCCTAAACTATACTAAGGTATGTTGATTATGTTTATATTTTGGTTTAGCTAACATGGTATACTTGCAGGAAGAAAATCAAAGATGACTAGCAAGATGGTAGACTACATTTCATGATATTCTCCCTATTGATCAGATGAGAAGCATGGTGGTGGGCACTCTCCTGACATAGCAAACACATTGAGAAGTTTGAAGGTAGAAATAAGAAGTTGCAAAGCAGATAATGACAAAATAATTCAGGAACATGAGAAAAAAGCAAAGGTTAATGCAGTTATTCTTCACATTTGTTGGACTTGAAGAGACAGGGACCACTTAGGATCAATTATGGATAGGAGGATAGGATTAATGGGGCATATGGCAGTAGGTCTCATGGTGGGCACAGGTCGGTGTAACACCCTCCTCCCACATTTTCCCAAGTTAACTAGCCTATTGGTGTAAACATGTGGCGAGAGGCTACTATGATCTAATTCAACTCCCCGTGTATAGTTAATGAAGTGGAACTGACACCACATAACCAATCTAACCTTCCACAAGCTATAGAACTTCCACGAGCCAACCAAACTTTCCAGATGACCAAACCCTAACGCAACTTAACATTTTACTAGCCTAGAGCCTTAGTCGTTCTCATGAAATGGGCATGCATGTGATTGGGACCCTCGAGTCACTCTCACAACAAGGGCATGCAAGCAATTGGGGTCTTTTCAGCTAGTTTAGAGCTGGAAAACTTGAATTCTATGCCACTTTTTCAAGGATAGGACTTAGGCCATTGCCCATAACTCCATGAAACTTCCAAAAATGAAAAGTAACATCGAAAAATGATACTAATGCAAATACTAAAACAAAGACTTGACTAGAACCCTACTAGCCATGATGGGCATTTCGTTAAACATGTCACAAATATGCAATCTACAGGTCATAACAGTAGATCTGAGCATAGGGGTCTCATAATTATTTGAGAATTGCTAAGAAGAATTGATGCCTTATCACATTAGCTACATTATCATCTATTAGAACATATATTCATTGTTCATTCATTTACAAATCAAAACACGATGAGAGCCATACATCATCACTATCATGAAACATACACATAGTCAGCCTATAAAAAACATAAATAAGGATGCAACAAACATAGATTCCACATATGAACTAGTAAATTTACACATGAAATACCAAGGAGAAGGAACCCTTATTAATGAATGCAAAATCCAACCAGGTTTGGGACTTCCACAAACTGCCTAACCATAGATTGGTTGAACCAAATATGTCTTTCAGTCAATCCCTACTATGCCATATTCCAAGCATGAATGTGGGAATCATAACCAGAACTCAACCAAGGCTTCCCAAGGCTACACCAACTCACCCTCATTAATAGAACCAGACTCTACCGCAATCCACACTGGATCACTAGGCCCTAAACAAGCATGGATTGCACTGAATATCTCCACCTACACTGTGAGGAATTTACTTGTCTCCTAATCTCTAGGCTTTATTGCAATCCACACAGGATCACTAGGCTCTAACTGAGACTCCACCCTCTAGGCTTTACGATATATCCTGTCAATCACCGAACAAGGTTTCCTATGCCTGATTGAGAGCACCCACCTCTAGGATTTACCATATATCCCACCATTCACTGGTTGAGGATTCCTAGGCCCACCGAAGTAATACAAAATATAGCTTTACCGCAACCCATATTCCACTTCAGGGATCACTATGCCATGTGTTCTTTCTTTTAGAGATCACCTCACTCAGTTTCGAATTCATCTGGAAATCCAACTCAGCCAAAAACATGAGAACTCATCACACCATGGCTATCTGGAAATGACAAGGCAAGGATGAAGAACATTGTCACACCTAGAAAAACCCATGCCAATGACATCAAGAGAGCCAAGAACACACATGCATAACCATGCATGCCAAAACTAGCAAGGAAATCAAGCATGCAAATCGATACTTGGAAATAATCATGTTGTAATTGCTTGATCCTACTCTTCCTTGTTTGGTCCTTGCTTCCTCTTGCCTTTTTTTCCCTTCTTGATCCAATGTTGAAGTGCTCCAATAAAACTCTGTGTCCAAGAGTGGGAGAGAGAGGGAGTAGAGAGAGAGAGCTCCAAAATTGAACTGACAAAAAGTTACAAATTGATCCTCAGAAGCCCTTTTATTAATGAGGCCTTTATTTTCTTCAATTTTCCATCATTTTCCTTCATTTTCCTCCTCACATGAAACCAATGACCTTTCACCTTCCTTTTCTCCTAATTTCCATTATTTTCATAAATAAAATGGCAATTAATGCCTCATGCCTTTCTAAAGTCATTTCCATTGCCTTTGCTAATTTTCTTAGCCATAATACCCAAATGAACACCCAACCTAGGATGTTAAACCCAACCTTCAACTTGGAATAAGTGTCCCATAACCGTGGTTATTATTTTGTCTTTATTCACTTTTATTACATGGAATTTTCACCATGGTTGTTACAGAACTCTCCCCCTTGGGGGAACACCATCCTCGGTGTTCAATGACACCTACAACCAACAAGACTGTTGAAAGAAAAACATACTACCAATGGAGCTTTATAAATTAGCTTGATGTAGTATTTATAATGATACAACTGTTGAGAAGAAAACAACCATGAAAAACATAACAACATGACAATCAAGATGACATGACACCCATACCACTTATTGGAACTTTATAACACATCTCATGGAAGTATTTACATCCATATACATATGTACATATACCAAAAAAATTCGCTCAACTACCGAATAGTGAAGGATACATAGCCCGCATCTAATCGGTCATCTCCCATGTAGCTTCATCGGGCACAAAGTGCTTCCACTGCACTTTAACCTGCTCGATTTCCTGGTTCTAGAGGATGATTGTATTTCTTTGCAATATACACTGAGGTTCCGGCTGGAATTCTACATGTGAATCCACCTGCAATACAGACCAGTCAATCACATGATCAACATATTTAACATACTTCTTAAGGAATAACACATGGAAAACATCATGGACTTTCACTGTTGGAGGTAGTGTAAGTTGATAGGCTATTGGTCCAATCCTTTCAAGAATCTTGAAAGGTCCACAAAACTGAGGTGCCAGCGTTGCACATGATCCAATTTGCAAGGATCTCTTCTTGGGCTTGATACACAAGTACACCTATTCCCAAACCTAGAGCTCCTTGAACAACCTATTCCAATATGCATAAATTTTTTGTATGTCATGTGTTGTCTTCAGATTATTCTTTATTACCTGCATTTCCCATTCCATTTCTGTTGACATGTCTAGTCCAATCAACATTCTGTTAACTGGATCACTCCAACTAATGGGAGTATTACAACTCTGCCCATAAAATGCCTCAAATGAACTAATCCTCAAAGATTCCTAATACCCATTGTTGTAAGTGAGCTCAAACAGTGGAAGATACTCTTCCCATTTCTATTGTTGGTGCATCATATACGTACTCAACATGTCCTCCAATATCTTGTTGACCCTCTTTGTATGTCTATGTGTCTGTGGGTGATAAGTTGTGCTAAAGGCCAACTATGCCTCCAATCCTGTGAACAACTCCATCTATTGTAGCTCCTAGAGACAACCCCTGGGTTGAGGAGAGACCAGTGCTTAAGACATCTTGATGAGTGCTTGTAGGATTTATTGAAATTTTCCATTTCACTCAGTATTTAACACATTTGAGATGAAATTGATTCAAAATTTTCCTTAAGAGGAGAAATACAAATCTGGATGCAAAGTATTACTCATAGAAGCATTAATGTTTGACTCTAGTGGCCAACATTATATGAACATGCATTTTTATCAGTCATTTGTAGTATATTGGAAAGAAGATTCGAGAAGGAAAGAAAACCAACACAAAGGACTTAAACTAAGAATCCAATACATCAGTGTTCAGCAAGAAGTGGATTAGAAAAACATTTAAATGATGTGCTAAGATATCTAGAGCACATTTTTAAGGATACTAATTCATATTAGTCATAGGCATGTTAGATCTGCATTAGACATAGATTATTCCATGAATTCATAAAAACATATCCAACAGCTGCTATTATGAGAAGAAGAGTGAGATTATATGGAACAAACACAAGAGAGAATACATACCGCACATTCATATGAACTGGAATCGCCAAAAAAATTCATTAATCTTCAACAAGGCATACATTTCATTGACAATTTGTAGAGCTTCCCTTTTGGAAACCCAAAAATTATTGAGCCTTTGGTTCTGTATCATAAATTATATATATATATATATATATATATATATATATATATATTATATATATATATATATATATATATATATATATATATTATATATATTATATATATATATATATATATATATATCTATATTATATATATATATATATAGTGCCTCAGGGAGAGAAACCATTACCAAATATTATATCTTGATTTGGCATTGAATCAACATAAAAAAAAATATCGACATGCTTTAGTGGCACAGTTGTACTAGCCGAATCCTAACTAACTAGCATTTAGTTTGTTTGTCAATTTAATAGTCTTAAATTGTTACATAAATTATCGACCAGGACCAATAAACTGACGAAATGTAAGTGCACTATATGTGTTATAAGCCTTTAATTATTCAAATTGAAATGCATATGATTGAATTCATTATTGAGATTAATCCTATGAAAGATGAGCACATTCTTATGAAAATAATGTGTAAGCAATAAAACTCAAAAACAAAACAATCAAACTCTTAATCTAGACAATCAATCTCACACTTGCAAAAAAAAAAAAAAAGACCCAATTCATGAATCTCTTCAAATTCTATTGCATATCTATCAATCTTTTTTGTAAGAAACTGGAATGAATACAACACACTCTTTGCATGAACAAATCAAAACAAATCAAATCAAATCCTTGCTTGAAAATAATCACACTCACTTGAATTTATAAATCAACTATGAATACAAACTGTAAATAAATCCTATGTTTTATAAAATTGAATCCTATTATAAGTACAGAATCTTATCAATTTCACTACTACTAGATTCAATCCATACATCCAAGTTATCATTCAAAACCTGTTACGAAATCTAAGATCAGTACAAAGAAAATATTTTAACAGATGCATATACTTAATCAAAAACAACTAATGAATTGAGTTAAGTAGAAATTCTAATGAAGAAAATAACAAATAAAATGAAAAACCTGACTACTTGAGGGGGCCTTCCACAAGCAAATGGTTGTGAATCAAAATCAGCACTCAGTCACGCATTTGAAATAAAAGGTCTTCTTATAGATTAAAAACAGAGTCTTGTAATTCAATTTATGCTTATAAAAATTACCACACCTTTCGATCTATCACGAAGTCTTTTATAAAGCTCTTATCATAAATGTTCAAAGATTAAACTTCAATAACATAATATTAAAATTAAACATAAGAGATATTATCATGATATTTTCTCACGATTTGCTATTTGAAAAATAAAATCGTGAGGCATGCATATTGTTTCTCGCTCGCTTGATTTAACTAATAGAAATGACTTTCCCTTTGACTTCGTGAATGGAAGCTTCTTTTGCTAATCTGGTTCATTTAGATAGGAGGAAATCCTTGAACACATCTCTATCCATCTTCCCATATATTTCTCACTCCAGCTGGCACTCCAGAACCTAGCAAACCATGAGATTAGTTGTGGAATCAGATGTTAGTTGTAGAATCACCCTATTTCGGTAGCTGAAAAAAATATTAGATTAACAATAAGGAACATTATGAATTTATCAAAGACAAGACGAATATATACCTTCCATGCCATTATTCTTGTTATCTAATGCCCATGGAGTGATTATGATGGTCAAAATCAGGTGAAATAAGTGAAAAAAAGGTGTCAAAAAGGAAACAACTATGAGGCTCAACTTTCTCCCACATAGAGGCCATTGCAAGTCCTCATGCAAAAATTCAAAATTGGTAGTTTTTCTCGTCACTTCACTCTCTCAGAAACTTGGGCCAGAACATCCAAGTTTATTCCTTTTACCTTATTTCTTGCAACTATCATTCTGGGCTTCTTCATCAAAATCCTACATTTCAAACTCATGACCTTCCTTTTGAGAAATTTATTTCTTTCCTTTAATTTCTTGTTCTTTTCATACCATAAACCTAGATGTAATAGAATGTTATCATTTTTGGTTCTTTGAATTTCATTATGCACCTTTAATGTCTCATGTTCCTTCTTTAGATGTCTATTCAGTGTCTCCAACTTAAAGACTTCTTGTTTCATAGTTTTCACGATTGGAGGTTCTTGTGGATTGTTATACTGGATTTCTTTATCATGGATTGTAGAAGAAGATGCCTTTTCTGCAAATTTTCTCTCTAGAGACTCAATGTAGTCATATATTTCTTACTGAACTAGATCAATCTCTGGTGTTATTCTTGTTGGACTATGGATTGGTGCAAGAATAGTGGGTGATGGAACCTTCAGCTCCTCTTCTTCTTCCAAATTAACAAACTCTATAAACTGTTGAGTTGAATCCTTCATTGTTTTATTAACTATGGCATTTCTTCTTATAATGGATGAAAGGTTCTGCTCTGTGTTGGCTTTCTTTCTTCTAACATTTTGTTTCTTTATGTTTTCTAAAATATTCACTAGGGGAATCTCATATTCTGAGTGTTGTTCTGGTTGTAGAGGTGAATTATTAGTAGGGTTGTCAATGATATTTTCAACATGATTTTCTTACAATTTCCTTCTTCTTCTTTTACCTTTTATGAGAAAGAATTTTTTGGTGTAAATCGTGACAAATACATTATCATGTGATTTACGCTGAAAAATCAGCTTATCTTATTGCCACTAGGCTCTTCCTACTCTAACTCCTTGAAATGATTTCTTATTAGGAAATTGTCCCAATTATCTCCTATGCTCTCAATATGGGCTTCAGTAAGCATGTTCATTAGGCCATGATGATATAAAGTGTTTTCAATGAATTGAATTTTCCTTTGTGTTACAAAACATCTTCTTTAGACTATTTTTTGAAAAGTGTGCAACAAGAAATGCTTGTTGAGAATGCAACAAGATGATGGAGCTTAGTGGAAAGGAGTCGCCTTCACTAAGTGGTCCCACAAGCAAGTTTTGGCGCAAAGTCTATTTTTAGACATATGGATCATGATCTATGAGTTGCAGGATACTGTTTATGGATGATTGGTCATGTTGGGAAAAATAGATGGACTTCTATTTTTTGGATCATAGCGGTGTGATCAGAGTCTATTTTTACACTGTCAGGTAAAAATAGAAACAGTCAAATATTATTAGCCCTTAGTAATATTTGGACTATAAACTTTATCTTATTCTCTTGGAGCACTTCAGTTGGAGCTACAGTAGTGGCACATGCAATTGCCTGAAGGAATCACGTGGTTACCTATTGGTTGACTGAGCTATTGCATGAAGGACTTCAGTTAGAACTCAAGTGGTTGAGTTCTGTGGAGTTAGATGAGCAGTTAATGGAGTTGTGTTCAGTTTGACTTAGTTGAACTAGTTGTATTTAGTCTAACTGGCCAATAGACTAAGTGATGAGTTGTGTGAATTAGTTATTAATTAATTCACTTATTATTAACTCATAATGCAACTGAAGAATACATCAATTAACTCAATGCATGGACAGTTCAGTGGAGACAAGTGTTAGTGGTAAGTGAAAGTGTGAGTTGTGACTATCAGTTGTGCATGAGATCTTGCACAATCAATGGATTGAGTATGCCCATGAGAATTGTGCAGTAGATGCCCAGTGATATAGCCTGTGCTCACATGATTTCCAGTGTGAGGGATTTTCCAAGGTAAATAGAACTTGGAACGAGTTTGGATTCATTCATTCTCATGCAGGTATTGTGCAGTGGAGGCAGGCAAGCAACGGAGGAGATTTGGAGATCAGATCTGAGCTGTAT
>APFE031313328.1:224717-263288 GCA_000404065.3 Pinus taeda | reverse complement strand
ACTTAGTTGAACTAGTTGTATTTAGTCTAACTAGCCAATAGACTAAGTGATGAGTTGTGTGAATTAGTTATTAATTAATTCACTAATTATTAACTCATAAAGAAACTAAAGAAGACATCAGTTAACTCAGTGCATGGATAGTTCTGTGGAGACAAGTGTTAGAGGTAAGTGAAAGGGTGAGTTGTGACTATCAGTTGTGCATGAGATTTGCACATGCAATGGATTGAGTAATGCCAATGAGGCCAAGGGAAATTGTAGCTTGTGCTCACATGATTTTGCCAAGTAAATACGAGTTTTCTTGAGCCATTATCATTCATTCTCATGCAGGATTGCGCAGTGGAGGCAGGCACGCAGCAGAGGAGATTTGGAGATCAGATCTGAGTTGTATTGTTTGTAACAGGTGGAGATAGTGCTGGATACTTGTGAAGAGTATTGTACTATGTATTGTTACATGTTCTCAATCAATATAATATACAGATAGTTGGGGGTTTTCAGCTTTATGCTTTCCCCGGGAAAATACTGTGGTTATATGTGTGATTGATGCTTCTATGTGCGCATGTTATTGTTTCTGCTTCTATAAATTGATGATCAACGTAGAGGAGGTTATGTATTATTCATGTATTCCCCAATAGTGTATAATTGGGATAATCTCTGTGAATATGTGTCATATTATTCAAAATTTCTACACTATTAAGTAGAAAATAAGGTAGATTAAATTCATTTCCCTCCATAAAATGCATCATTAATCAACATTATAAAAGAACATACTACCGAACCTTCCCTCACATGTGATGAACTTATGGATTACTAATAGAAAATTTCTCCATTTATTTTTCAAATTTGTTCTTGGAATACCCTTTTTGAAAATAGTTGTATCCATGCCTGGGTTCTTGAAGAATACCTTCCATTCTCTTCCTTCAATGCCCCTATTTTTTAACCGTCTTTCACCAATTACGGGAAGTCCAGTTACTTCATCTAAGAAGGACTTTGTCACCACAATTTAATGTCTATGATTTCTACCTGTGTTCCATCAAAAGCTCGAGCAAAGGATTTGGTCACCTCTCGATCATGTCCATCAAACTTTTCTATGAAATTTAGCCATTATGTTTGCTGGAAGAGCTATTTGACCTATGGATACCCTTGCATAAACTTTCTCCCATTCGACTCTGATCGGATGACGACTCCCATGTTGGCAAAAGTTTTTCTTCATAATTTCTTCCTCGATAGGGTTTCAAAATGATATTAGTTCTGAGGATGAATATGAGAGAATGAGAGGGCAGAGATTACAACAGTTATTTGAAGAATAGGGTTGAGAGGACAAGGTATAAAATGGATATGAGTAGATGGGGTTAAAATGGAGTGTTCATGTAATGATGAATGGTAATTGGGCTCTTTCGTCGTTGATTTCATTAATGTGATATAATGTTTACAACTCAATTTGAAGTCAGAATAGAAATCATTATTTTAAATGGCAGTCTAACGTCTATGTCATTCATAATTTAATGTTTTACCTATATTGGTAGGTCTAATATTTGCATACCTTTGAATTTGTGATTCTAACACTTGATTGTTCTACTTGAATTGTCTTTAGGTATTTGAAATTGTAGGTTTGATCTTCCTCTTTTGCGGAAGTCTTGAGTTATCCCAATTGATGGTTCGTGTAAATGTCAGCTGCAGAATTGTGTCAAAGTTGTAGATTCTCATCAATTTTGTAGCTACTTATTCTGAAAAGAAAAAGAGTGATAAAAATAAAATGGCAATTAGAATAGGATTATGAAAGAAAATTTAAGGTGCCAAAATTACTTGGTTTTCACCCTAAATTTTATGTATAAGCATGCAACAGAGTTGGTTTTCATGTTTATAAAATTTTGTTTATTTGTTTATTTTTATTTTATTTTATTTATTTATTTATAATTTTAATTTTTTAAAGAAAACGAAAATCTTTACAAATCAAGTTGGAGAGGAAGGAAAACCCTTCGTAATCATCGTAAAATCAACATTGTCTTTTAGGTTTTTAACAAATCCTTCTTTTGACAATGGCTTGTGGTAGATTCTCAATCTATGACCATTTACAAGGAAGGTCACTCTTTCTTCATCAATGGTTTTGATCATGATTGTATCATTATCAAAGACAATTTCAATCTATAAGGCCTAAGCCAATGAGTTTGAAATTTTCCTTGAAAATCTTTAAACTTTGAGTCAAAAGTAATGCCCAATCTCCTGGTTGAAATTTTCTTTCCTTTATGTACTTGCAATCCTACCTGGATCTTTGTTGTTGAACTATGTTGGTTCTTTGAATAACATCCTATCTTATCTCATCTAGTTCATTCCGCTGCTCCATTCTTTCTTTCTGTGCTTCAGATAGATCAAGACCTAATTTAATTGTTGTCTTGAAGGTCTTTATCTAGAACTTAATAGGAAATAAGACTTGCTTCCCATAAACAAGTTCATAGGGAGTATGTCCTATAGTGTTTCTCCATGTGGTACGACATGCCTATAAATCTTCTGGAAGCTTTTCTGCCCAACCTTTATTATGCAGATGCATAGTTTTGGTGAGAATTGCTTCAATAACTTTATTAGTGGACTCCACTTGTCCATTTTCTTGTGGATGATATGGAGTGGAATGTCGATGTTTGATTTTATATTCCTCCATTATCTTTTGTACCAATTTGGATGTGAATTGAGTACCTTGATATGTCACAATTTCCCTTGGGACACCAAAATGAGTAAAGACATCCTAGAAAAAGAATGAAACTACGACACTTTTAGTTGAAAAAGAAAGTTCTTTAGCTTCTACCCATTTTGTAACATAATCAATGCAAACAAGAATGTACCTTTTTTGTCTGGATGGTGGATTAATTGGAGCAACAAAAATTTGGAGCCCATTTCTCAAAAGGTTCAATGAGTACCTGAGGTTGCAGAAGCATTTCATCTGAAGGAACAGTTTTCCCCATTCTCTGACAACTATCACATCTCTTTACATATTCTTTGGCATCCTTAAAAAGGGAAGGCCAATAGTATCCTAAGAGGACTTTTGTAAGTAGTTCTTTTGTCAGCGAAGTATCCTCCACATGGCTCATCATGAAAAGCTTTTTTTATTTCTAGTACTTCATCTTCTCTAACACATCTTCGAATAATCAGATCTCGCCCTGTTTTGTATTATTCTTCATTTATCCATGAATAAGATGCACTAGTTTGAATTACCTTTCTTTTTTCTCGAGTAGACAAAAGTGATGGTAAATTCCCTGTAGCCAAATAGTTAGAAATATCTGCAAACCATGGATATTTAATAGATACTACAAATAAATACTCATCGTGAAAATTGTCTTCTACAGGTACATCATTATTATCATTTTAAATCCTAGATAGAAATTCAGCAACTGTATTTTGTTTTTCAGGTCAACCCAAAATAGTAATATTGAATTCTTGTAACAATAATAACCATCTGGTAATTCTACCAATAGTAATTGGTTTATTCATTAAGTACCTAATTGCAGAATGATATGTATGTACAAAGGTTTCATAGTCACTAATGTAATGTCTGAATTTGTTGATGGCATGGAAAACAGCTAAAAACTCATTTTCCGTTACGGTATAGTTTAACTCTCTGGGAGTCAAATTTTTACTGGTATAATAAATGGGATAAGGAGTTAGATCTTCTGTCCTAGTAAAACTCCTAATGATGTATTTGAAGCATCTATCAAAATGTGAAAAGGTAATTTCTAATTTGTCCCTCTTAGAATAGGTGCTTCAAAAATCATTTCTTTCAAGGTTTCAAAGGATTTTTGGCAATTAGAACTCCAATTGAATTCACAATTTTTTGTGAGCAATTTAAAAAGTGGAGATGCAATATTTGTAAATTTTTCATTGAATCTTCTATAGTAACCAAGAAAACTTCTCACATCTCGTTGACAAGTTGGAATTGACAATCTAGAAATAACTTCTACTTTAGATATGTCCACTCTAATTCCATTTCTTGGAATATGGTGTCCTAAAACAATTCCCTCAATAAACATCATAAAATATTTTTCATGAATTAATGAGAGATTTTCTTCCTTACATCTAATGAAAACTTTTTCCAAATTTTTAAGAGCTTGTTCAAAATAATTTCAATAAACTGTAAAATCATCCATGTAAAATTCCATACTATCATGAATTAGATCAAAAAATAAATTAAAAAATCCTAAAATTGCCCTTTGGAGTGTTGCAGGTGCATTACAAAACCAAAAAGGAAGTACTTGGTAAGCATAGGTTCCCCATGGACAGGTAAAAGTGGTTTTATCTTGATCTTCTGGAGCTACTTGGATCTGGTTATATCCACTAAAACCATATAGAAATGAGAAATATTTATTTCTTGCCAATGTATCTAAAACTTGATCTATGAAAAGAAGTGGAAAGTGATCTTTTGATGTAGATTTATTCAATTCCCTATAGTCAATGAATACTCTCCATTTTCCATTCTTTTTAGGAACA
The DNA here is from genome assembly GCA_000404065.3 of Pinus taeda. NCBI lineage: Eukaryota > Viridiplantae > Streptophyta > Pinopsida > Pinales > Pinaceae > Pinus > Pinus taeda. The sequence continues at coordinate 258,815 of APFE031313328.1, read as the reverse complement.
ATTACCAATGGTAAAACCCACTCACTATCTCATATTGGATAAATGAAATTCACATTGAACAATTTTTGTAATTCCTCTTTAACAATTTCTCTTAAATTTGGATTCATTCTTCTCTAAGGTTGTCAGATTGGTTTAGAATTTTCTTCAATGTAAACATGATGTATACAAGTATTAGGATCAATTCCTTTCAAGTCAATATATTCCCATGCATAAGCAGAGAAATGTTCTTGTAACATCTTTATTAAATCTTTCTTTTGAAATTATTCCAAATTATTATTGATATTCAAAGTTTTTTTTTGGAAAATTTCTATTGAAGAGTTGACAAATTTTTCCATAGAATGTAAAGATAATTGACGAGATGATAAATAATCAATATTGCATTTTTCTTGAACACTTTGATTAGATTCACAATATGAGGAAGACTCATTATTTTATATTAAATTCAAAATCTGATCTTCCTTAACTATTTGTGAAGTAACACATATTGGTCGTATATCAATATCATCATCTATCCATTCTTCACTTTCTACTTCTATTGTTGTTTTTGCAGGAGGATATAATGTGAATTTCTTTGTCGAACTTCTATCAAAAACAAACATATAACCAGATCTACAACTCATAAATGCATCAGTTGTAGCTAACCATGGTCTTCCTAGAATCAATGGATGTCCTCCTAAATTACTCTTGGGTGTTAGAATCATAAAATCAACAGGATACTCCCAAGAATTTAAGGATACAAATATGTCTCATAATACACCATCTGGTTTAATAACAGATCTATCTACTAATTGCAACAATGTAGGTGTATATTGAAGATTAGGAAGTTTAAATTGATTCATAGTTTGTTTACTCATGATATTTATAGTTTCTCCTAAATTAACCAATGTATTTGGAATTTCAATACCATTGATACGTGTTTTCACAATGGGACTTCATGGATCAAGGTATTTCTAGATTATTGGTTTTCCCATCATGATATCTGCAATTTTTCCATCTAACTAAATTATTTTGATTTATTTTCTCTTTCTCCCTGGTCTTTTAATACTCAACTCCCTAATTGTCTTTTCAAAAATCGGTATTTCCTTAACGGCTTGTAGCAAAGGAATTTTTATACAAACATTCTTCATGTCATCTAACATATCATAATCAGGCAATAATTTATGTTTTTCTACCCCCTTATCAATTTTTAATCTTTCACGAAAAGGTGGTTTTGAAACAGATAGTGAAGGTTGTTCCATAATAGGAGTTGGAATGTTATCAGAATGTGTAGGGGTGACTTGTTTTTGAAGCTTTTCTTTTTCATTGAGAGCTCCTCTTTTCCAAAGGAATTTTATATTTTAGATTCCTGAATAACAACTGTCAGGGACTTCTTTTCCAATACTCTACCAGATCTAAGTTGGACATTGTTTAGATCTAGTGGAGTTATCGTGTAAGTTTGGAAATTTTGTCCTTCCATATTGCAAAAAGGTTGTGAATTTTTATTATTATTCATATTTGGAAGTGGCTGAGTAGGAAATTGATTTGGTGTTCATGCAAATGGGGTGAAAGTTGTGGATTTGGATTCTGAGGTTGAGTTGGTTGAACATGTTGAGGAAAATATTGTGGTGGAAAAACAGGATAAGGTTGTTGATATTGAGGATATTTTCCATAAGGATTTTGCCATACTTGTGCCCAAGGTTGAGGCCAATATTGCCAAGGCATGGGTGCAGTCCAATTGTTTTGTGATGGTTGTGCAAATGCTTGAGTATTAAATCCCTGAGCCATATTTGGTTGTGAATTTTGCCATGGTCTCTTAACAATAAAACAAAGGGGATCTACCTGATTTGGTATCACTTCCTCTTGATAAACTTCTTTAAGGTCCGGTATTGAAGGAAATTTTTTTGCATCATGATTTTTTGCACATATAACACAGGTTTCTACACTTATTAAATCAAGAGGGCATCCTCTCAGAGCATGTTTCTTTCTACATTTGGGACAAAAAATTGACAATGCAGCATTTTTAGCTTTTTGCTTGTTTTTCACTTTAAGGGTATCTATTTGTTCACTAAGACTTCCCAAAATGTTTGTTTTAAAGTTGTCAAGAAAATTACCTAATTCAGCCCTACTTACAGTCCCAACCGCAGATTTATTAATCCTAGACATGAGAGGATCTCTTGGATTTTTCCCAGTTCTTGCCTTACCTCTTGAAATGTGTATGCATAATTCACAAATGCCTCCAAATGATAACTAAGAAATATCTTCCTTACCTATAGAATTGAGTAGATCAATCCACTCATCTTTGATGGATTTTAATAAGAGAGCTTTCAAAGTTTCTTCATCTAGTTCATGCATTTTAGCCCTTTTAACATTATAAGCAAATATCTCAATGAAATCTTCAATATTTTCATCTTATTTTTGCATCATTTTAAAGACTTCATCCTTAAGATTATGGGGCATAGAATAATCCTTATATTTCTCTAAGAATGTAGCTTTCATTTCTTCCCATGTTCTTATAGAGTGTGCTCCTAAGCCCATGAACCACTTTAATGTTCATCCTTAAGAATTACTAGAAACAATTTCAACTTTTGAGGATCAAGCAAATAATCATAATATCTACACAAGACTTCAAACTCAAAGAAAAATATTTCAAGATCCTCACTTCTTAATCCATGAAAGTTTGGACATATGGAGGGTAATATGTTTTTCATTGTAGTTATTGTATCTCCATTGAGGATAGGAAATCCAAAGGATTTTGGATCTCCCCTACCTCCTCCTCTCCCTCTTCCTCCTCTAATCCTAGGTTTTTCACCATTAACATTATGTGCATCTCCTTCCCCTTCTCCAGCCATTGTAGATTCTTCAAAACTAATATAAGGTTCCAAAATTGGGTTTTCTGGTTCTTCTTCTAGCTCTTCTAGTTCTAGTTCTTCTATCAATAGTAGGTTAAAATAAGTTTCTTCCTCCTCTTCTTCACTAGGGATCTCTAGCTCTTGTTCTAGAATTCTTTCTCCATTGAATATAGGGAAAATACTCCTTGTGTCAAGGATGTAGGATCTTCTTCTTCTATTACTACTTTGGTTGATGAGGTTGGTGAATATCTAGGTTGGATTTCAGATCTAAGTACCTCAGGAAGTTTATGTTTGGCTGCAAATGATGGAATATGAGTTTGAGTGGGTGGTGTGGCACTACGAGGTCATTGTGGGGTGAGTGATGTTGTTGGAATTAAACTTTTACCTCTACCTACAAATCTACCTCTAAAATCTCTTTCCCTATGCATATAATTTTTGTTTTTTTTTTTTTAATATAAAAAGAAAAGACTCCTATTTACACTTCCCTCGCAACGGTGCCAAAATGTTTGTCAATTTAATTGTCTTAAATTGTTACATGAATTATCGACCAAGATTAGTAAACTGACGAAGTGTAAGTGCACTATATGTGCTAGAAGCCTTTTATTATGTGTATGTGTACTATATGTGCTTGAAAAGAATCAAACTCACTTGAATTTATAAATCAACTATGAATACAAACTGTAAATAAATCCTCTGTTTTATAAAACTAAATCTTATTCTAAGTACAAAATCTTATCAATTTCACTACAGCTATATTCAATCCATATTCCAAAGTTATCATTCAAACCTTGTTATTAAATTTAAGATCGTTACAAATAAAATATTTTAACAAATGCATCTACTTAATCAAAAACAACTAATGCACTAAGTTAAGCGTAAATTCTAATGAAGAAAATAACAAATAAATTGAAAAACCTGACTACTTGATGGGGCCCTCCACAAGCAGATGGTTGTGAATCGAAATCAACACTCAGCCATGAATTTGAAATAAAAGGTCTTCTTATAGATTAAAAATAGAGTCTTTTAATTCACTGCACACTTATAAAAATTACCACACCTTTCAATCTATTACAGACTCTTTTATAAAGCCTATATCATAAATGTTCAGAGCTTAAACTTCAATAACATAATACTAAAATTAAACATAAGAGATATTATCACGAGATCTACTCACGATTTTCTATTTGACAAAGAAAATCATGAGGCACGCATATCATTTCTTGCTCGCCTAATTTAACTAACAGAGTTGACTTTCCCTTTGACTTTGTGAATGGAAGCTTCTTCTACTAATTTGGTTCGTGTAGATAGGAGGAAATCCTTGAGCACTTCTTTATCCATCTTCCCATATATTTCTCACTCCTATGGGCACTCCAGAACCTAGAAAACCATGAGCTTAGCTGCAGAATCAGATGTTTGCTATAGAATCACCTTGTTTCAATAACTGAAACAAATATTAGATTAACAATAAGGAACAATATGAATTTATGAAAGACAATACAAATATATAACTTCCATGCCATTATTCTTGTTATCTGATGCCCATGGAGTGATTATGGAGGTCAAAATCAGGTGAAATAAGTGAAAAAGGTGTCAAAAAGGAAACAACTATGAGGCTCAACATTCCCCCACAAGGAGGTCATTACATGTCCTCATGCAAAAATTCAAAACCAGTAGTTCTTCTCTCTCACTTCACTCTCTCAGAAACTTGGGCCAAAACATCCAAGTTTGTTCTTTTTACCTTCTTTCTTAACACTATCATTCTAGGCTTCTTCATCAAAATACTACATTTTAAACTCATGACCTTTCTTTTGAGAAATTTATTTCTTTCCTTTAATTTCTTATTCTTTCCATACCATAAACCTATATGTGACATAATGTTATCATTTTTGGTTCTTTGAATTTAATTTTTCACCTTTAATGTCTCATGTTCTTTCTTTAGATGTCTATTCAGTGTCTCCAACTCAAAGGCTTCTTGTTTCAGAGTTTTCATGATTGGAGGTTCTTGTGGACTGTTAGACTAGATTTCTTTATCATGGATTGTAGAATAAGATGCCTTTTCTGCAGCTTTTCTCTCTAGAGGCTCAATGTAGTCATATATTTCTTGTTGAACTGGATCAATCTCTAGTGTTCTTCTTGTTGGACTATGGATTGGTGTAAGAATAGTGGGTGATGGAACCTTCAACTCCTCCTCTTCTTCTAAATTAACAACCCCTGTAAACTGTTGAGTTGAATCCTTCACTGTTGTATTAAGTTTGGCACTTCTTCTTACAGTGGATGAAAGATTCTGCTTTATGTTGGCTTTCTTTCTTCTAACATTTTTTTTCTTTATGTTTTCTAAAATATTCGCCAGGGGAATCTCATCTTCTAAGTGTTGTTCTGGTTGTATAGGTGAATTATCAGTAGGGTTGTCAATGATATTTTCAACAAGATTTTCTGGAAATTTCCTTTTGCTTCTTTTTATCTTACTGTCACTAGGCTCTTCCTACTCTAACTCCTTGAAATGATTTCTGATTAGGAAATTGTCCCAATTATCTCCTATGCTCTCAAGATGGGCTTCAATAAGCATTTTCACAAGGCCATGATGATATAAATTGTTTTCAATGAATTGAATTTCCTTTTTAGTGTTTCCAGACATCCTCTTTAGACTATTAAGTAGAAAATAAGGTAGATTAATTTCATTTCCCTCCAGAAAATGCATCATTAATCTAAAATGATAAAATAACATACTACCGAACCTTCCCTCACATGTGATGAACTTCTAGATTACTAATAGGATATTTATCCATTTATTTTTCAAAGTTGTGCTTGGAATACCCTTTTTGAAAACATTTGTATCCATACCTGGGTTCTTCAAGAATACCTTCCATTCGCTTCCTTCTATGCCCCTAGTTTTTAACCATCTTTCACCAACTCTTGGTAGTCAAGTTATTTCAGCTAAGAAGGACTCTATCACCACAATTTTAATGTCTCTGAAATTTGCCTCTGTTACATCAATAGATCAAGCAAAGGATTTGGTCACCTCTCGATCATGGCCATTAAACTTTTCTATGAAATTTAGCCACTATGCTTGCTGGAGGAGATGCCTGACATGTGGATGCCCTTCCATAAACTTTTTCCCATTCAGCTTTGTTTGAATGATGAACCCCATGTTGGAAAAAATTCTCTTCACAGTTGCTTCCTCGATAGGGTTTCAAAATGATATTGGTTCTGAGAATGAGATGGCAGAGAGTACAACGAATATTTGAATAATAGGGTTGAGAGGACATATTATTAAATGGAAATGAGTAGGCGGTGTTAAAATGGAGTGTCCATGTAATGATGAATGGTAGTTGGGCTCTTTCTTGGGTGATTTCATTAATTTGATATAATGTTTACAACTCAGTCCGAAGTTAGAATAACAATCATTATTTTAAATGGCGGTATACCTTCTATATCATTCATAATCTAATGTTTTCCCTTTATTGCTAAGTCTAATATTTTCATACCCTTGAACTTGTGCTCCTAACACTTGATTGTTCTTCTTGAATTGTCTTCGGGTATTTGCAATTGTAGGTTTGATCTTCCTCTTCTGTTGAAGTCTTCAATTGTCCCACTTGATGGTTCCTGTAAATGCCGGCTACAAAATTGTGTGAAAGTTGCATATTCTCGTCAATTATGTATCTACTTATTCTGAAAAGAAAAAAAGGGACAAAAATAAAATGGGAATTAGAATAGGATTGAAAAATAAAATTTAAGGTGCCAAAATTACTTGGTTTTCACCCTAAATTTTCCGTATAAACAATCCAACAGAGTTGGTTTTCATGTTTACACAATCTTATTTATTTATTATGTATTATTATCTTTTTTAAAAGAAAAAGAAAATATTTAAGTTGGAAAGGAAGAAAAACCCTTACTAATCATCTTCAAATCAACATTGTCTTGTAGGTTTTAACAAATTTTTCTTTTCTCAATGGTTTGTGGTAGATTCTCAATGGATGACCATTTACAAGAAAGGTCACTCTTTCTTCATCAATGGTTTTGATCCTGACTGCACCATTATCAAAGACAATTTCAATCTCATAAGGCCCAAGCCAATAAGTTTGAAAATTTCCTTGAAAATCTTTAAAATTTGAGTCAAAAAGTAATGCCCAACCTCTTAGTTGAAATTTTATTTCCTTTGTGTACTTGTCATGCCCCCTGGATATTTGTTGTTGAGCTATGTTAATTCTTGAATAACATCATGTCTTATCTCATCTAGTTGATTCAGCTACTCCATTCTTGGTTTTTGTGCTTCGGATAGATCAAGACCTAATTTAATTGTTGTCTTGAAGATCTTTAACTTGAACTCAATAGGAAATACGGCTTGCTTCCCATAAACAAGTTCATAGGGAGTATGTCTCGTAGTGTTTCTCCATGTGGTACGGTATGCCCATAAATCTTCTGGAAACTTTTATGCCCAGTTTCTTCTATGCAAATGCACAATTTGGTAAGAATTGCTTCAATAACTTTATTAGTGGACTCCAATTGTCCATTTGCTTGTGGATGATATGGAGTGGACTTTCTATGTTTGATTTTATATTCCTCCATTACAATAATTTGGCAAGTCTTCAATAGAATTTTTTCCCAAAAAAAAACAAACAAACAAAACAAAAACAAAAAATAACTTTGAATATCAATAATAATCTAGAAGAATTTCAAAAGAAAGATTTAATAAATATGTTACAAGAACATTCCTTTGATTATGCATGGGAATATACTGACATGAAAGGAATTGATCCTAATACTTGTATACATCATATTTAGATTGAAGAAAATGCTAAACCAATCCGATAGCCTCAGGGAAGAATGAATCCAAATTTGAGAGAAATTGTTAAAGAGGAAGTACAAAAATTGTTAAATGTGATTTTCAATTATCCAATATTAGATAGCGAGTGCGTTTCACCATTGGTAATTGTTCATAAAAATAATGGAAAATGGAGAGTATGCATTGACTATACGGAATTGAATAAAGCTACCTTAAAATATCACTTTCCACTTCCTTTCATAGATCAAGTTTTAGACACATTGGCAGGAAATAAATATTTCTCATTTCTAGATGGTTTTAGTGGATATAACCATATCCAAGTAGCTCCAGAAGATCAAGATAAAACCAATTTTACCTATCCATGGGGAACCTATTCTTACCGAGTACTTCCTTTTGGATTGTGTAATGCACCTGCAACATTCCAAAGGGCAGTTTTAGGAATTCTCTCTAATCTAATTCATGATTGTGTGGGAGTTTACATGGATCATTTTACAATTTATGGAAATTCCTTTGAAGAGGCTCTTAAAAATTTGGAAAAAAGTTCTCATTAGTTGTAAGGAAGAAAATATCTCATTAAGCCATAAAAAATGTTTTGTGATGTTTACTGAGGGGAATGTTTTAGAACACCATATTTTAGGAGATGGAAATAGAGTGGACACATCTAAAGTAGAAGTTATTTCTAAATTGTCAATTCCAACTTATCAACGAGATGCTAGAAGTTTTCTTGGTTTTACTGGTTATTATAGAAGAATCATAGAAAAATTACAAAAATTGCATCTCCACTTTTTAAATTGCTCACAAAAGATTGTGAATTCTATTGGAGTTATGATTTCCAAAAAGCCTTTGAAACATTGGAGGAAAAGATTTCTTAAGCACATATTCTAAGAGGGCAAAATTGGAAATTACCTTTTCACATTTCAATAGATGCTTCAGATATAGCATTAGGAGTTGTACTAGGACAAAAATATTTAACTCCTTATGCTATTTATTATACCAGTAAAAATTTGACTCCTGCAAAGTTAAACTATACTGTAACAAAAAAAAAAAATTAGTTGTTGTCCATGCCATCAACAAATTCAAATATTAAATCACTGGCTATGAAACCTTTGTACATACTGATCATTCTCCAATTAGGTACTTATTGAATAAACCAATTACTAATGGCATAATTACCAGATGTTTATTGTTGTTACAAGAATTCAATATTACTATTTTGGATCGACCTGGAAAACAAAATACAATTTTTGACTTTCTATATAAGATTCAAAATGATAATAATGATGTACCTGTAGAAGAAAATTTTCTTGATGAATACTTATTTGCAGTATCTATTAAATCTCCATGGCTTGCAGATATTGCTAACTATTTGGCTACAGGGAAGTTACCATCGTATTTGTCTCCTTGAGAAAAAAGGAAGGTAATTCAAATTAGTGCATCTTATTTGTGGATAAATGAAGAATTGTACAAAATAGGGCCAGATCTGAATTCGAAGATGTTTCAGAGAAGATGAAGTACCAGAAATACCAAAATATTGTCATGATGATCCATGTGGAGGACACTTCACTGACAAAAGAATTTCTTACAAAGTCTTTCTCGTAGGATACTATTGGCCTTCCCTTCTCAAAGATGCCAAAGAATATGTAAAGAGATGTGATAGATGTTAGAGAATGGGGAAATATGTTCATTCAGATGAAATTCCTCTGCAACCTCAGGTACTCATTGAACCTTTTGAGAAATGGGCTCTAGATTTTGTTGTTCCAATTAATCCACCATCCATAAAAAAAGGTACATTCTTGTTTGCATTGATTATGTTACAAAATGGGTAGAAGCTAAAGAACTTTCTTTTCCAACTGAAAATTATGTAATTTCATTTTCTTTCAAGGATATCTTTACTCGTTTTGGTGTCCCAAGGGAATTTGTGATAGATCAAGGTACTCAATTTACATCCAAATTGGTATGAAAGATAATGGATGAAAATATTTGCATAAAATATAAAATATCAACGTGTCATGATCGACACAACCAACAGAATCTTTAATCATGATAAACAAGTTCAGGACGCGGCATCATTGGGTTGATGATCTGGATCATTGGAGGATTGATTAATTGTTCACATCTTTGCCACAATGTTGGAGCTGGTAGAGGAGCGTGAAAGAATCGTTGATATATAATCTTGAGATTTGTGAGCCCTGTATAATTCAACCTAGGGTGTAATAATGTCTTCACCTATCTTAACAGTTGAAAAACCCTTCTCTGATAATTAACCATAGTTTTAACATTAAGGGTGGCAGTCTCTTCATGAGAGGAATTTGCCTTTCTCTTGGCCTCAACTAACATTTGACTGTATTGTTCCCATGGGATCAACACTCCCACAAAATACCAACAGCTAGGAAACCCTGCTCTGACTCTCTCCTCAAACTTAGAGTTGAAGTCAACTACATCGTTTAGCACCATGTCTAGGCATTTTTTAGCTTTGGCTCTGGCCTCCCCCTTCTGAACTATTTTATAGATCTCCATGATAGCAGACACTATATCCACCAAATATATGGCCCTCAACTCACTGAGTGGATTTTCATTTACAAACTGAATGAATTTCTTGGCAATATGGGAAACATTTTCACCTTCTTCCTTGGCAGCTAGGATGAATAAATCATAGTCCTTTATCACAATCTTCTACTCATCCATCAGATTTATGTGTTCCCGGTTGTTTTTCATCTCTGCTATAATTTGATCCTAGACTAGTTGCTTAGCTTGCAAGAGGGTCATATTTCCTTTTATTTTTCCTTTGAGCTCAATGATCTCCTAATTGGCTTCATGTAGGTTATTACTAATCATATCTACATTAGTTCTTGTTGTCTCAAGTTGCTTTTCTTTTTGTGACAGGGCTCGTTGGGCCATATCTATGTCCTTCTACACCTTCTTGAGCTCCCCTTCCAAGAGATGGATCTTGGTGAGGGTCTTTGTATGTTGTTCTGGGGGATTTTGAGGGTTCTCAGGCACCAGATATGCACAAATGTGAGTGTCTATTTTCATCTAAAGTTTTGTTACCTGATGCTTAAGAGCCACCACTTGATTGTTTATGTCTATCAACTCTTTTGCCAGTATCTCTTTCTCTTCCTCCGCCTGTGCAAGTTCCTTGGACTACACATGCTCGCTAGTTAGCATCTTCAGCTTGTGCCTCAACTCATGAACCTCTGCTTGTGAGCTTTAAATAAGGGCCTCAAATTCAGCTTTATCCTATGGATTCACCCTAGTTTCACAATCAACTCCTTGAATTTCTAATTCTACATGTGTAGAACTCTGGAGTTAGCTCTTTCTTGCTTTAATCTTCTTGTGGCCTTCTCTAGTAGCTTCTCAGCTTTTCTTATGCTCATTGCATTTTGATTAAGATGATTGTAAAACATCTTTCCCACTTACCTATGGAAGTTGATCTTATCAGGTGGAGGGACACTTGCCAAGTCTAAGGAGACATCCAGGGCCTTGAGTTGGGACCCCAATGGTAGTGATTGTGCTAGTGGGTGATGTAGTGAGGATTTCATTTGATTTCTCTTCAAGTCCATAGCAGCCAGAAATTTGGTCTGGTATGGTATTGAATGGGATGCCATTTGGTGTTGCATCTCCTTCGTTATTTTCTTGTTCCTTTCTTCAATAGCCTTTCCAATAGACCAACTATGCATAGTTGTGGTTGTAATTCCTATTGAACTCTTAATGGCTACCTTTGAGGATGATGAGGTAGCAGCTTGTAGTGGGTCTTCCAAAGTCACCTGGAAGCTTGGTTGGTTTGGTTTTATATCCACCAACCTAGTCTCAATTTATTCTTATTCTATCTCTTGGTTCTTGGGCATTTTGTTGGTGTGTACATCTTCCATTTCTACAACTCATGCCTCATCAACGGTCCTTTTATGTGCCTTATCCTTTGTTGCTAGAGTCTCAACCTCCATTTTTGTTTTAATAGGCCATGAATCAAGGTTAGCCTTCCATTCAAGCTTAGACCTATATTCGTGCTCACAAATTGAATCTTTTATGCTTTCCCTTTTCTTTGTAATGACCCCATCAGGATCATAATACCAAACATCTTCCATATCAAAAATCATTTGTTTCAGTAATTCCTCAGCCTCCAGGAAATCATGTCTGGAGTTAACAATAAAAGGCCCTATAGGTTTACCCAACTTGAACATATATCCCTTTTTTACAGGGACAAACTGGACCTGGTCCACATTAAGACTCTTTCCAATGAACTTGAGGGTGAATATCCTCATAGGTATGAATACAGGCAAGCGGTAAGGAGGAAGCTCACACCCATAGACCCAAACCTCTATGTAATCCTTAAACAGATACCAGTATCCCACCCCAGTGTCCTTGCTCAATTGGAGGATTTATTTTTGTTGAGGGAGGATCCTTGGAGGGGAAACATTATGAATAATTTTATAGGAAATGGCCATGTAGGAGGAAATGAACTGTGAATAGCCATCATTATCTGGTTTCCTCTTAATAGCAATGTCCCAGTAAAAAACATACTTCCACTATTTGTTTGGGGTCATCAGACTGAGACTCGAGCATTCAAACTCCTCCATATGGGCGTACACAAATAGATAGAACAACGGAGAATAATACCTAAAGTATGAGGTGGTGGGAAAATGACATAATTGGAATTTTATGGACTTAGCCAAGTAAGCAAGTATGTCAAATGGATGACATGGTTGCATCATCTCCCTTATAAACCCTAGGTATGATTTGTTGGCCATATTGGCATTGTCATCTCCAAAAAGGTTAGCAATCATAGACAGGATATGTTGCACAGACTCAGAAAATATAGTTATTGGGAAACTATCAGCAACGAGCAAGGACTGTAAGCCAGCGGTTAAGACCATTTGTAGAAAGGATTATTTTTTAGTAGCTGGAAGGGTAGTATAATTATAAACCATAGTGGTTTTTGTGAATTGTTGGGGTTTAGGGGAGCTTGGGTAAATCATAGCCTTTTGGATCAACTCTAGGGTCACCTCTAGGATTTTGGCTCCAATGGGAGAAACAAAATTGTTCTTCTCTGCTATATAAGTTGTAGTTAACCAAGAAACGAACTCAAGGAAATGATGTATAGAAAGGGCGATCTGCTAATATAGCCCTGAATCAACTACACGGAGCGGGTCCTCTCCTTTGACGTGGTGGCCATACATGTCGAACCGGAGGTTTGATAGGTGGTAATAACAAAGCAAGTCTGAAATTTGTGCCTTGGTGTCCATGAGAGGTTTGACATTAGAGGAGGGTTTGGCTTCCAAGGATTTGGAGGTCTTGGGGGCTAATTTCGTTAGTTTAAACAACTATTGAAACAATTCGCAGGTGGAGGGGACCTACAAGTTTCTTGACTAGCTTGGCGACACCTGAAAACGACATTGGAGGAGATTTATGGATGAACTTGGTATCGAATGGTGTTGTATAATGGATGAATGACAGGAGGAAGTTGTACCAAGAAAGCAAAAAAAATCTAAAATTTGGAGCAGGAAGGGTTTTTGTAGGCAAAGAAGGGCAACAATCATCTTACGTCGAATGATGTCACGGGGGGGACACGTGGAAGAGGATGATTGGGTGATGATGGTGGTAATTGGATGGTATTGGGGGTGATAAATTTACCTATTTACATTTTCTTTCACCACTCACTTGAAAACTAGAGATAGCAGCACTGTGACGTGGTAGGTGGTACCCACCTTCCTCTAGCAGGTGGAATAATGGGAAGTGGGATCCTACTGTCACCTCCCAAATTAATCTAGGTCAGTGGATCGACAGGCCCATCCTTTGGCTATTCTGCTCAGAGGGGTAATGTTAGTCTATTGCTCGCACAAGTTACCCCCCTGAACTGTTTCCGGGGGCCGGTCAAGCAGAGATGGATGGTGATCCGCCGTGAGATCTACTCTACCTTTAACCAAAAAGGTGCGCCTATGAAATTTTCACTATTTTACCTCATTGTGCTTATGTGATGGAGTATCCCATGGCTGAGGGCTCTAGTATTAGATATTCTTATAATGGCACCAGGGACAAAATTTACTCTCATCATCATTTTGATTATTTTTTAAGCCATTCTTGAATGCAACCCCTTAACACCCCTATAAAAATAATGAAGGGAAACAACATTGGATTGAACTAGGGATAGTGTATTATATGCAATGTATTGAAAACATGGAGTCATTTTATTCAAACCTTCATAAAACAAACCAGCAGTAATAAAAATGAAAAACAGTTCTGGTATTTACAATGACTCACTGGTATATAAAATGAGTGAAATGGTCTTCTTCAGTGCTGGAAGTAAAGCTTGAGAAACTCCCCATTCACAAGCATTCCAAGAATTTCACCACCTAAATTTTCTAGCAACAAAGTATTGTTCCCTTTTGCTTCAGTTATCTTGAAAGGTCCAAACCCCAGAGGATCAAACTTCCCACCTAAGTACTAGATCTCTTGGCTACATGAATATAGATCTTAGCTACTAGAATTGTTAATTGTATAGGGAAAATTGTAGCTTTCCCATAAACTAATTCAAAAGGAGATCTCCTAGTAGACCTCTTAGTGGTAACCTTGTTTTCCCATAGGGAAAACTTCAAATGTGAATCCCAGTTCTTCTAAATTTTTCTATTGTCTTCTTCAGAATCCTTACTAAGGTTTTATTAGAGGATTAATCCAATCCATTTCCCAGTGGGTAATAGGTAGTGGAATGGTATACTATAATGTTGTATCTTTGGCAAGAATCAATAGACTTGGTTGACTTGAACACCTGATTATTGTCAGTGACAATTTTATTTCGGCAGTCAAACCTAGCAAGGATGTTTTGCTCCAAAAACTTGATAACTATTGCATTAGTTGCATTTGTAGTTGGAGTAGCTTCCACCCACTTAGTGAAGTAATCAATGGTTGTGAGTATCCATTTGGGCTAGCCACTGGAAGGTGGATGTATTTCTCCAATGAATTCTAACCCCCATTTCCTAAAGGGTTCTTCTACAAAAACATGGAGTAAAGGAAGAGGATCTAATGTCTTTTTTTCTGCAAACATTTGACATTTCTCACATGCCCAAACATAGGCATGCATCTCACTAAAAAAATTAGGCCAATAAAAGCTTTCCTTGAGAATTTTATGGGTTATGGCTCTCCAACTATAATTCTCTCCACAGACACAATTATGGATCTCATCAATCACTTTATGGACCACTTCTTCAACTAGACATAAGAGAAAAATCCATACTAGGTCTTATTGAAAAGTATAACTAGATTCAGTCTTCATACTGACATGTGTAATTATGATTTTATGCAATTGATGAAAAGAAGAAAAATAAAATTATTATTGTAATGCTTGTCTCATGGGTTTCATGAGCAAGGAATTTTATTTTAGTGATGGCTCCCATTGTGAGCCTTTGGATTGCGTCATCTAGTCATAAAATTATTTGTCATGTATGAAGAACCCTTCTTGGGCATATTATATTTATATATGAGTCAATGGAAATTTCAAGTAACACTCCAAGACCAAGCAGAAGCACTTACTTGAAGTCGACTTCAAAAAGGAATAATGTAAACTCTCCAAAGGACATTTCAGCTCACATATACTGATGTCGGCTAATTGTGATGGGAAACTACTATTTATAGCCAACTCGGATTTCATTCTACACAAATTTTCAGTCATACATCTAAAGCATAACAGAAAAGTGCGAGAAACGGGAGTAGAAGCCTCTTAACTAGTGTGGGAAGGAGGAGAATACAAGTTGTTTTGGCCTTGATTTTTGGTTATTTCTCCTCACAAGTGTATCTGATATTAAGGATTCTGAAGTAAGGTTTCCATAGTCATCAAATAAGCCAAGAAGAAGTTATCCATACCAGCATACATGCTAGCCGAAGTCACAAGATAGTATCTCCTGGTCAAGTGAAGAATGTAGATACCTCCTAAAATCCCACACATGTAAATTACAAAGCTACAGATAGGTCAAAAGTTGTAGATCTGTGGAAGAGACCGAAAATTTCAGAAGTGCGGACAGTTTTACCTGCATCGACTATAGAAGGACAAAAGTGCTACAAGTTTGTTTCAAGAAGGATCTCATCAAGGAGTTTTATGACTTAGTCTTGGAGTGGCACAAAGGTCTAGGGTCTTGATCTTGGTATTCGTTATTGGAATCTATATAATAAGAAAAATTTGTTTGCGTTTTCCTCTCAAGAAGGAGAGGTTTTGGCCCTGACTGATAACCTTTATTTTGTGTCGTTTGTCTTCTTATGGTATATGCATAGGTAGTTGTTTGATGATAAAGAACACTAATAACATAAACAAAGAAAGATCCTAATCTAAGACAGTAAATACCATTCACAAGAAGTTATCTAAAGAAGAGAAATCACCTAATATCTATGCCTTAGATTTCTCAACATGGTATCAGAGCTAAGGTGACTAAGTCAAGGAAGGGCTTCTTACCAAGGGACACTTAAGGATCAAACCTCAAGGAAATCATCAAAGTGTAGATCATCTTGAATTCAAAGGAAGCATTATAACCCTAGATCAAAGAAGTCTACAAATAAGTATTGGGCTCATCATAAAGAAATGAAGGCCAACATCTACTCAAGTTAAAGTGTTTTGAAGATTATTCATCCAAGTGAAGCTAGATCAAAGGGAAGTGTCATCTCACTCTCTGTGGAATCAAGGATCATTCTTGAAGAAAATTACCTTCATCAAGGAGAAGTTTTCTATCCTCTATATCATCATCAACATCAAGGAAGCAACAAGAAGAAGGAGCATCCTATCAAGTAAGTATATTTATGTCCACATCTAAATTTGTCAAAATGTATTTTTGCAAGGAAACCAACAAATTGGTTGGGGCTTCAAACTATCTTGCATGGAAGAAAAGGACAGATCTACATCTCATTGAAAACGATATTATGGAACATGTCAAAGGTTCTTTCACTAAACCAAGAAATGAAGATGCTCAAGCTCTTTCCAAGTATTTGAAAGGGGAAGTTATGCTCAAAGGATTCTCATAGAATTCATCAAGGATCCCCTCATCCCATATGTGTCTAAACTTGAAACTTCAAAAGAAATATGTGACAAACTGGTAGAGTTGTATTCTGTAAGGACTGCTGGAGAAGTCATATCATTAAGGAAAGAAACATACAAGCTAAATATGTCAAGGAAATATGGAATAGCCTCATCCTTTATGAGGGTATCTGAAATCCGAGATCAACTACAAGATTTGGGAGAAGTCATGTCTGATAGAGGAATGACTACAGTGGTATTAAATACACTACTGGATGAGTGGGGTAACTTTACTTCAAGTGTTTATGGGAAGAAAGAAGCTACTCCATTAGAGGATCTATGGTCATTGTGCAATATTGAAGGATCTAGACTAAAGGCCAAATCTGATGTGGGAGCAGGTGATCAAAGTCAAGCTTATGCTACACCAACAAAAAGAAAGGGAAAATTTAGAAAGTCTAGTTCTTGGAAAAAGAAAAGGGACATGTAAAAGATTCAATGCTATGGGTGTCAACAATATGGGTACTACAAAATAAATTGTCCTAAGATCAAGAAGGACAATAAAAAAACAGGAAGAGAAGAAGCTTGTATCACCGAAGAAGTGGAGGAAGATGAAAAGAAGAAATCCAAGAATGTGGAAGTAAGAGATCTCTATTATGATTGAGATAGTCTTCCTCACCTAAGTTATTCTAAATTTCCTAAGTCTTCTATTATAAGATATTTCTATAATTATTCACTAAGAAAAATGATGGGATGCATCATGGCATCATAGAAGCATTGAAAGCAAGAGCTCAGGAAATCATCATAGAGAAGCATGAAAGATGGTTAGAATCTATGGAAGTCAAGGATATAGCTCTTGGGAATCTCATTGGGAACATAAGTGGCAAGGTTATCTAGTACAAGGTTCATCATACATCTATGAAAAGGAAACATATGTTGATGAGGATACTTTAGATCCTCAAGATTATTTGATGGAATCTTCATTGAAAGGTTAACCGATCATGAGGAGAAGCAAGTGTTTCATAAAGAATTTCAAACATGTCAATTCATGGGATGATGGTATGATGACATAAAAGTGAAGCAGACCAAGGGATTGAAGCTCTTTCAATTAAGGAAGTTGTTGCAAGAAGTATGGATGACCCAAAGGAAAATGAGGTATGTATGCTTACAATCCATATTGAAGAGCCATGTCATATGGTTGCAAGTAACATGGACCCATAGAAAATTTTAGGGGCGAATGTTCGTCCTTTGGCGAAATTAAGGGGTTTTAAACTTTTAGTGGGCGAATATTTTGTATCATAGTACATTTTTACAAATCACCTCAAATAGCCCACCTTATTTTAAGGGAGAGGGTAAAAAAGGTAAATTTAGCCCTTGAAATTAGGAGTTAAAACCTTCCATTCACCCATTTTCAAGAATAGGTTTTATTTAAGGTGAATCCATTTCGCCCATTTTCAAGAATAGGTTTTATTTAAGTGAATCATTCGCCCATTTTCAAGAATAGGTTTTATTTAAGTGAATCCTATGGGCCAAATACCATATTTATAAAAGAGGTATGGTAAATTAATAAAAATATAAATAAATGAGAAGTATGGTAAATAAATAAAACATTTTTTATATTTACTCCATAAGTCACCTTATATACATGCAAGGGTGTAAACAATTAAAAATATAAGTAAAGTGGAAGTATGGTAAATAAATAAGACGTCTTTTTATACTTACTCAAAAGGTATGGTAAATAAATAAAAATATAAATAAACTAGACGTATGGTAAATAAATAAAACCCCTTTTTATATTTAGTCCATAACCCTCGTTCTATTTACGAAGGCTCAAGAAAGAGGTTTTATTTAAGTGAATCCTATGGGCCAAATACCATATTTGTAAAAGATGTATGGTAAATTAATAAAAATATAAATAAACGAGAGGTATGGTAAACAAATAAAACATTTTTTTATATTTACTCCATAAGTCACCTTATATTTACGAACACTCAAAAAATCGTTATATTTAGGTGAAACCTATGGGCAAAATACTATGGGACAAATACCATGGACTAGATTGTTATTAATACCATGTAATGACCGGATAATTTATGTGAATAAATCTTCTGTTTTACCATTGTAGGTAAATATGGAACAGAGATTATTATCTTTTTGTGAAAAATGATTTGAATATTATTAATTAAAAAGTTGAGTACAAATTGAGTAATTACACATAATAACTTTCTATGAGGAAGCTATTCTCTTTTCTTGCCAAAAAAAAAAAAAAAAAAAGAAACAGTTGCTAACAGGGAGAAAAAACCCTAACTGGTTTTCCTATTTCCATAGAAAAGAGAGAAAAGGAAAAGGACCCAGGTTGTTTTAGGAACAAACGGGAGAGAAGGCACTAAAGAAGAAAAGAGGGTGCTAAGTCTGGTAAGGACCAGATAGCACAGGCACAAGTGGTGCATTATCTTTGCTGAAGACAGCGGTCTGGCAAAGGAGCTTGGGGGGAGATTCAGTCTGGTTGACTAATCTCATGGTTGGGAGGAGAACAAGCAACAGATTAATTTCCTCTATTCTGGAGAAGTACAGAAGACTGTAAGCGTAGCAGTACAGGTAAGTACAGTTACCATTTTATGTGTAAGGACACATTCATGTTCTTGAAAATATTATCCAGACTATAAGTTAAGATCTAGGATAACCTGATAAATAGTCTTAACATGTTAAAAGGAAATAAGTATATACTGCCAGGACACAAAAAACAAATTAAATGCACAGACTAAATCATTAAATAAAATCTGAGTGGAGGACTGAATGGACTCGGTTGGGTCTCAGCATTATTCGAATTCAAAGAAAACAACCTTCATAAATCATACCATATATTGAAGGGATCACATATTAAAGAGGTAGAAAGGAATCATTATATGCATAACACTGATGTAATAGCAAGTAGAGAAAATGACAATAAATGAATGGAGTAATACAAACTATATATATATATATATATATATAATGACAAGAGTCGGTGGAACCAGTGTGCGTATGGTCTGCACACAGTGGTCGAACCAACCGAGACACGGTGAAATAAAATTCATATTCCTCTCTGCCAAAGGAAAGACCGAGTATCCGCGCCCAATGGCAATGATTTATAGCAACCAGTAAAACTATCTAAAACCCTCGTAAGGGACAAATTTACTCGAATGTAAAAGCAATGAGAATATGAGGTTGCGAATAGTGAGAAAACCTTGAAAAGATTCCAGAATCATATAGGAAAAACCCATGTAAACATTAGAGTTAAACTGCCTGAAGAAAAGAAATAATTCGTATGTTATAGCTATGTTTACATTCTGTAGCCAAAACCTTACAGGTGACCATATCAGCGGTTACAGAAAAGTACAACGGTCGAGACCCAAAACCATGAGAATAATAACAGTCAAGGCGTAGCCAGTATTTCCGGCGCCGAGACCATCAAGGGTCGCAACTGAGCATTATATTCATAAACAATATCAAAACGATTAAATAATATCCATTCCAGTTACAACGAGCAGCTATATAAATATTCATAGATTAACTCTAAGGTTTACAACGGCAAATTCAAACAAACACTATTTCTAGAGCAAATCATGTAAAAATATTAGATTAATAAACCTTGCTAGGTCTTATCAGAGACATAAAGGTAGACAAGAATCACAGTATTCATACATAAAAGGAGAAACCATAAATTCCATATATGCTCAGAAACAGAGCTATGATTATCCTGTACAAACTAACAACAAGATGAATATTCATATACATGCTAAATGTTCAACGGCGCAACCGGCTGAGCCATAAACACAGCGGTTCGTCAATAAAACCTTCCTTACAGTATCAGTATTAGACTGCTAAACAGAAGTCCAATCATCGTGACAAATACATTTAGAGTTTAGTAACATAAATCTAGGAGTCTCGTTCAAGGCGCGAAAGTATCACTGCGGCCTTGAGGGCCTGTAAGGACAGAATCCTGGCTTCAAGCTATGGATGGCGCCCTCAGACAAGCGAAGTCATAATGACTCAACTTTCCAACAGAAAGCAGTAAAACTCACCTGACAGTAAAGGTGAGGAATTAACGTTTGCTCTCGGCATCAGTTGTATATTTAAATCCTACGTTAAGGGTCGCAAGCTTACTTGTGAGACAGTTCTTTGGAGGTTAATCACTGGCCGCGGCGAACCCATCGAATCCCTGTCAAAAACAACCATCATGGATGAGTAAATAAGCGGAAAACAAGTTCTTCAGAACTCTGTAAATTCCTTATTCAAATATTGGAACAAAAAAAAGAGAATACCTGTAGATGATTTGGGTTCAGGGCGGAGCGCCGAGAGTATTCACTGCCTCCTGGGCACAAAAGTAAAACCAGAGCTCCAGTATTGAAGCCGGTGGCAAATGTTTGAAGGCGGATGGCCATAGTCGGTGGTAGTGAATAAAACCACGGAAAAACAATCTCTCGAAACATAAAACACCATAACCCTAAAAGCCACTGTATAGTTGGCAATCGAACCATAGCCGTCCGATCAAGAATTTGAAATCACCACCGTGGATCTCATCAGTGATCCCGAGGAGATCGAGGCCGGACTGCAGCATTCAATTCCTCTACCAGTTTTCTGAGATCGATATCCGGATCGGGTGGAAAATCTCGAGGCAGTCCAGCTGTCCACCTCTCCGTTAAGGAGCATTAAAGATTCAAATGTTTAAGTATACGATGGCTGCGTAGGGGTGCTGGACACCATCAATTCCTATGTCGAATTAATCAACAACGTTTTTATATATATAAACTCTGTCATAGTTCGTAGGGGCATAGTAATGTCATACATATGGATATACTATTGACCCTATTATGAATGAGAGGTTGACAATTTACCATTTAATATGTGTAAGATAATAATAAATTTTTATTTTTATGATGTATAAGTAAGTATATGTATTTGGAACTGTGACATGTGGTATCAGAGCCCAGTTACAGAACTGAGACCTCTGGGTAAAGATAGAAATGACATGTAGAGACATTGTAAAAAAAATATATAAATCTTCCTCATCATTACGCTTTCATTTTTTTTTTTGGATGAAGTACAGGATCAAGAGTTTCGGGAAGCTGCAGCATGAGGAGAGCAGATAATACAACTCGACGACCTGTGATGGGACAGGGGGCACCTGGCCCCGAAAATAATCATGAACTGTGGGTACAACTTGGGGAAGAGGCCAGAGTTACAAATCAAGCCATTCTGGAAACAGTACAGGAACTTAAAAACGAGATGGCGAGACTACGGGAAGACAATGCTCGACTAACGATGGAACAAGAAAGAATTCTGAAGAGTTTGTCTGATAGACAGAATCAACCACCAGTTAATCCTAGCACGGAGCAGGAGAGGATGTCCAAAGAACAGAACCACCATATACCCCCTGAAGGATCGGAGGAACAAGAGGAACGTTCCGATACTGTATTTGAACAACAAACTTCGAAAAGACAAAGGGTGGAACTGCAAGGGGAATTTCACAAAATTAAACCACCACATTTTGATGGAGAACAAGAAGAAGCAACTGAAGCATGGTTAATCAATATGAATAATTATTTTCATCTTTATGAATATGACCACAATCTTAAAGCACGATTGGCTATTTTTCAACTACAGGGAAACGCCACCTTATGGTGGGAGGAAGTGAAGATCGTAAAAGGAGTTACTGAGCAGACCATTACTTGGGATAACTTTCAAAGATATTTTAAGGAGAGGTATTTAACTGAACGCTTCTACGATGAGAAGGCAAGAGAGTTCCATGATCTGCGATTGGGGCAGCAGACTATGGACGAATTCATCACCCGTTTTACTTCCTTACTCCGCTATGTGCCATATATAAGGGAGGAAAAAGCAAAGGTACAACGATTTGTTAGCAGCTTACCGCCATACATGCGAGAAAGGATTGAATTTGACAATCCAAAATCAATGGACAAGGTAATCCGTAAGGCCAGAATCTGTTATCAACAAAGCAAACAAAAAGGGGAAGCTGTTGGCAAAAAATGGAATGAGAAAAAGAGCTTTAAGTCAAGCGGAAATAACAAAGGGAATCGCAACAGTGGAAATAAGGGAAATGGCAAGGGACTAAACAGCAGAACTACAGCAAGAACTACGTCCAAATTTGGGCCTACAAATGAGTCTAAAGTCAGCGAACAGCATGCACGGTTGGACAGTGAAGGGGCAGTAAGACCCCCAGTGCAATGCTGGGGTTGTGGGGGACCCCATTACATTAAAAACTGTCCACAGCGAAAGGGGACTGAACAGTTATCCCAAATTCATGAAGCCTCAACAGTCGGTGAAGTAGGACGTAGTGTACCCAGGATTAATGCGGCTTTGGAAGACCGTCAGGCGGAATACCAGCCAACCATGGTCGAATTCGAAGGTAAGATCTCAGACCTTACTATATCTGTTTTAATTGACCCCGGGGCTACACTAAGTTATGTAAGCCCAAAAGTGGTGGAACGTTGTAATTTAGAATCTGTTAAGTTTAAAAACCCATGGCTGGTACAATTAGCTACAGGAGCCAAAAGGCGAGTGATAGCTAAAGTTAATGACTGCTCCTTCACTATAGCAGGACAGCCAGTAACAGCTGACCTAAACGTGCTTCCCCTTGGCTCCTATGATATTCTAATTGGTATGCACTGGCTGGAAAAGCACTGGTCATTAGTTGATTGTAAAACCAAGATTATCTACTTTAGAGATCACCATGGAACCAGAAAATAAATGCAAGGAATTAAAAGACCTGTGTAGGTTCGACCAATAACTGCAAACCAGCTCGTAAAATGTATTCGGAAAGGGTGCCAGGTCTATGCCATCCAAGTGGGTTATGCAGATTCTAAGGATAAAACAGCTATTCTGAACAATATCCCTGTAATCCAGGAATTCACAGATGTGTTCCCGGAAGAAATCCCTAGATTACCACCAAGAAGAAACATAGATTTTACCATTGAATTAGTTCCAGGAGCAGCACCAGTGTCACGGGCACCCTATAGAATGAGTGTACCCGAACTGACAGAATTAAAAATGCAGTTGCAGGAATTACTAGATAAAGATTACATACGTCCTAGCATGTCCCCATGGGGAGCCCCAGTACTATTTGTCAAGAAAAAAGACAGAACCCTCCGGAAGTGCATTGATTACCGACAGTTAAATAAGTTGACCATCAAGAATAAATATCCTTTACCTCGGATCGATGAACTATTTGATCAAGTGAAAGGTGTGACAGTGTTCTCTAAGATTGATCTGCGATCAGGCTACCATCAGATCCAAATTAAAGAAGAAGATATCGCTAAAACAGCTTTTAGAACAAGGTATGGTCATTACGAATTTGTGGTCTTGCCGTTCGCACTAACCAACGCCCTTGCAACTTTCATGTGTTTAATGAACAACATTTTCCATCGTTATTTGGACAGATTTGTGCTGATATTTATTGATGATATATTAATATATTCTCGCACCATGGAAGAACATCATGAACATCTCATAATGGTGTTACAGACCCTTCGAGAACATCAGTGATACACAAAGTTTAGTAAGTGTGATTTCTTTAAAGAAGAAATCCAATACTTGGGTCATGTAATTACAAAGGATGGGATCGCAGTGGACCCGGAGAAGATAAAGGCCATAATGGAGTGGCCTGTACCAAAAGATGTGACAGATGTTCGATCCTTCATGGGATTGGCTGGATATTATAGGAGGTTTGTAGAAGGCTTTTCTAAAGTAGCATTTCCCATTACTTCATTGCAGAAAAAGGGAAAAGCATTTCATTGGACCCCAAGCTGCCAGAAAAGTTTTGAACGATTGAAACACCTACTCACTATAGCACATATTTTCAGTATAGCCGATCCTGATAAGGATTATGTAGTATGTACGGACGCAAGCAAAGAAGGAGTAGGTGGAGTTTTAATGCAAGAAGGCAAGGTGATTACATACGAGTCTCAAAAATTAAAGGAGCACGAACAGAAATACTCTACTTATGATTTGGAATTGGTTGCTGTCATTCATGCCTTAAAAATGTGGCGGCATTATCTTGTGGGCAGGAAATTCTTGCTGCTTACCGACCATCATAGTTTAACCAACTATTTCAGCCAGCCCACCTTAAACGCTAGACAAGCACAGTGGGTAGACTTCCTAAGCGGCTTTGATTTTGAGATAAAACATCTACAAGGAAAAGAAAACCGAGTGGCAGATGCCTTAAGTCGGAAAATACAACATTTGTATGAAATTTCCATTAGTGGGTGGAAGAGTCCCTTTTTGGAGATGATAAAGGAAGCTTCAGACCAAGATACTGAGTATCAGCAACTAAAACTGCAAATACAGCGATCCGCCAACGCGAAAAGCCAACCAGAATATGAGTTAGATGATGCTGGGATGATATATTTCAAGCAAAGGTTATATATACCCCAACCAAGACAGAATTAAAAATCTGATTATGGATGAATTCCATATCACTCATTATGCGGGGCACCCGGGGTATCAGAAAATGATTACTGCAATCCGAAAAGATTACTTTTGGCCAAGAATGAAGAAGAACATTGCCGAGTACTTGGCACGATGTTTAGAGTGCCAGCAGATTAAAGCGGAGCACCAGCATCCAGCAGGACTGTTACAACCATTACCTATCCCAGAATGGAAATGGGAGATCATTTCCATGGATTTTATCATAGGATTGCCTAAGACAAAAAGAAACAACAATTCCATTATGGTGGTAGTAGATAAGTTGAGTAAAGCTGCACATTTTATACATGTACAATCCACGTATAAAGCTGCACAGATTGCTCATATTTTTATGCAGAATGTGTTCAAGTTACATGGGCTTCCAAAAACGATAATTTCCGATCGTGATGTGAAGTTCACATCAGCTTTTTGGAAAACACTATTCGCTGATTTAGGAACCCAATTAAACTTCAGCACAGCATACCATCCTCAGACTGATGGACAAACGGAACGAGTGAACCAAGTGGTGGAGGACATGTTAAGGGCTTATGTTATGCAGCAACCCACGTTGTGGGAAGAGTATTTACATCTGGTGGAATTCGCGTATAACAATGGGTATCACACCTCTACGCAAATGAGTCCATTTGAGGTCATGTATGGCCGAAAATGCCGTACATCCTCTAGCTAGGGAGGACCCGAAGATAAACTGGGTCTAGGACTTGAGATGCTTAAGGAAATGGAAGATATGGTGAAAAGAGTGCGCGTTAATTTGAGAGCTGCTCAAGATAGACAGAAAAATTTTGCTGATCGGAAAAGAAGGTTCAAGGAGTACCAAGTTGGGGACCATGTTTATATCAGAATTCAGGCTAAAAGAAGTACCTTACTGGTGAGCTCCAGTATTGTAGCAATAATGCTACAACTCCTGGGGCTTCCTGTCTCTCATTTTATCAACCTGGTAGTTCGTACAAACTTGGAAGCGACGGTGTTGTATGCACAAGTACTAGCTCTTGTCGCAGCTGTCACTTGGTCATCTGGCACAAGTCCGCTAGGGCTCAAGCCAACTTCTATGGGCTCACAGAAGAAGCTTTATCAATGATGGACAAAAGCTAGCTCAAAGAAGACTAATCTACTTGACAAAAATGAACTGAAAGCAAATCAAAGCATGTAAACCTAGGAAACCCTAATTTAACTAGTCTAGCCTCTATAATGCAAATGACGTGAAGGAAAATTCTACCAATGCTGCTGTTACCTATGATAAGTGAAAATGCATGGATCTAAACTGCTTGCATCATAAAAGACATGTTTTTTTATATTTTTCCTTTAAGTGGATGGGATGATTGTGATTGTGTGCTAATTAGGGTTTGGTTGTGCAGCTGGGGTGGAGAAGGAAGGAAAGCGTGGGACAGGTTGGGGAGGCTAGGTGAGGTCCCTATGGACCCTTAGCATCCATCCACAGAGGTTTTCCACATTAAGAAGCTCAGCAACCGAATGAATGGCCTCCTACAAGATGTCTGCAGGGGATCCTACAGGATGCTCAGAGGTTTCTACAGGATGTCTATAAGCTGCTACAGGATGCCCTACTATGAAGGTTTGCAGTGATGGAGGAGTGACGGAATGGTAGGAAGAGATATGTGAGGTAGGGATAAGGCTGGTGATGGCTCAGAAGTGGAGGAATGAGATGGGAAATGGGTGTAGGGAGTATGTTGAAGGTAAAGGGTTATGTCAATGAAAGGTTTAGGAAATGAAGTTACGTGAGGAGTGGAAGACTTTGGGAGAGGACAGAACGAAGTGAAGGTCGAGGAGATATGTTTGCATGCGTGATCAAGATGGAGGAGATGGTAATGGAACAAGAAAGAGGAGTGTAAATGAAACAAATGATTATGACTGTCACCAAACCGAAAATGCATCAACCTAAATTACTTATGCCATGAATTCAATGAACAGCAATCCAAAACGCGAAGAGAAATATGTATGAGGCTGTGATGAAAGTATGTGTGCAGGTGTGAATGACAAGGAAGCATCTAATGAAAACCGTGACTGTATTGCAGCAATCATCAAGTAAAGTAATGCGTGTTTTTGGTGGCTAGTTATGGACTGCACCCCAATCTTCAATAGAGATGGCAGTCAGCCTTAACAACCGTTTTGCTGGAGCTCCAATTGATGGTATCTATCCTCTGCTACACTAAGAAAGTGGAAACAACTTCACCATAAGCAAAATCTATCCTACTCATAAGAAAACCAAATCACCAAACTGTAATTCGAATTGCATGTGCAAACGAAAACCTAAAGTGCTAGAAATTAAATGGAAACAACACTACAGCAGAGGGGATCTATGGCTCTCAGGTTGGGCCCTAACCTGAGAGCTATAGTCTCCTTAAGAAACTCAGAACTAGATCACAAATTGCCTTCCTTATTCATAATCTGATGTCATGCCAAATTGGCTTACAAAAAGGAACGAAAACTGAACTGTGCTCCAAAATTACAATAACAATACAAGAGTTTCAACAACATATCTAAGGCTAAGGCCTTCATACTTATACAAAAACGATGATCCACCAAGTGCCCTTGATTTTAGAAGCTCGACTGTCCAACTAGAGTCTAACTGCGGATCCTGTAGGGAAGTCATAGCAACTGATCCTGTAGAACAATTTATGACTGTTGTTCCTGTAGGACATTTGGCTGCTTCTTAAGCTTGGAGGGGAGATGGATTGGAGCTCGGAGTTCTTGGTGGGAATCACGAGGAATGTCCCAAGACCGTGGACATCTCTCCACAAAATCAGCAGTGCCACCTCATTGTCTCCTTATAAACAACAGGTACAGCAGCAAGAAAAGGAACAACCAGTGCAAGAAGAGCACACAGCAGAGGCCCCAATTGTCACTGAGCAGCAGCCACCAAAAATTGTGCCTCCTAGGCAAGAAACAAGTGCTGAAGCTTCAGTCCTTCAAACCCCACAAAAGGAGGACATAAGCAGGAAAAGGGACAGAGAGACTCCCCTCACAACATCAACAACTCAAGGGGAAAAGAGGCATAGAATGAATCCTTTCTCAGAGGAAGAAATTCCAATAGGGAAATCTTTGGGCATGGGCCCACCTAGCATGGAGGCCTCTGCAAGTTCCTTCCCGTAGGAACAAGAGAGGACAGCAGGAGGAGAAGTTAGCTCCTCAAGCCAACAAACAGGAGGTGAACCAAGCATCAAGCAGCAGTTCATGGACATAAAGAAGAAGAATGAGCCCATAAGGATACAATTATATAATCATCTGTTGAAAATGGCTCCCACTAACCATCAAAGACTTATGTCTGCCTATGATGTCCAGGAGGGCAAGATGATTATGAGCCATTTCATGCCAGCCGTGATGCAGCCACAGTCAGCTGCAGACTACATCAGGACCAACCTTGAGGTCCTTGCCAAGGACATCCACCCGATGGATCAGATAGAATTACATAAGCAAACGGGTGAGATGGTATATGCCTCCTTGGTAGATAAAACATTGGTGAATTACAGGCTAGAAAATAGCCTAAATAATACAACTGCCCAACATGAGTTGGAAAGAGCATCCTCTCAAGCAAAGGACAATAGAATCAAAGTTTTGGAGGACATCATAATAGAGCTTGGGCATGATCCCAAGGATGTCAAAGCTGTGCAGGAGCTGCTGAAGTTAAGGGATGCAGATATGGTAGCATTAAGGAAGATGATCAAGATCCCAGCAACTCTTCATCCCCAAACTGAAGAAGTTGCCCAGCTGAGACATGACAAGGATGCAACAACTATGTTGGTGTCACTATATAAACAACTGATCCAAACACAAGAAAAGTTGGGAGAATCAGAGGCTGCACTGCAGGCAGCATTGCAACAGAAAGAGGCAGGCCAAACTTCTCAGCCCCCTCCAGAAATAATCAATCTGGAAGGATCTCCTCAAACCACTGCCCCTCCCATTCAACAGACAGAGCAAACATCACCCTCTACCTCAGCACCAACAATAGAGCAGGCTCAAAGTCTTGATATGCAGAAGCTCAAGAAAGAAATTCAGGTCTTGGAGGCCCAAATGACAGAGCTGAATCAAGCCAAAGAGACTTTGGCTAAGCTCAATGAAAGATATGATAAATCCAAGCAGAGTGTAGTTGAGAAAGAAAGAGAGATAAAGGCTCTCAAAAAGAGAATAAATGAGCTAGAGAAAGAGCTCACACTTGATAAAGTAACAGCTGAGCTCAAAAGAATCCTATGGGCCAATATTGGCCAATCCATCACTGACCAGTGGCAATATATTGAGGCTATTCATGAGCAAATGGGGCTCATTGGAAAAGCACATAGGGAAATCCAAAGAGCAAGGGAATCTCTAGGCAATATGCCTGAGGCTTCCACCAGAATGATCAATGTGCTTAATCACAGAACAAGTTCTCAGCTGGACACAATGGGAATTGCCAATAGGACTGAGACCATTTCGATGGTCAAAAGGGTCCTGACACTAAGAACCCTGGTACAGACATTAGAGAGAAGAAGCTAGGATATGCAGACAGACATTAATAAATTCATGGAAAAATTTGTAGCATTGCAGAACAGAGGTCTTCCTAGCTTAATGGGCAGTGCAAGAAGACTACTTTCCCATGAAAATTATGCCAAGAGGGTCAACACCTTTGCTACAAATCAGATTGCAGAAAATCCCAGCACTTCAGGAGAATTAGGGCTAGCATCAGGACAAAATATCTACAACAGGGTAGAGAACTTATTTTTTATCATGAAAGAAATCAATCACTTGTTTGATGTGCCTCCGAATTTCTATAAATATACAGAGGCGGATGAGACTATAGAGGCAATTCTAAGACATCAATTTCCCACACAGGAAGTCTGGACTGGATTGATACAATTAATATTGTCAAACCAGAGCCTGTAATCAAGTTTTTTCTATTGAAATATGTAAGTTGTCATGCACAGGAAAATTTTGATATATCAGCATGTATGGAGAGAAGAGGCTGAGCCAACTCAGCGAAACTATTCGGCCACCACAGCAGCACTATCAGTCATAGGTGACAGGACCGAAAAGCTACAGGAGGGCAGAGCTGCAAAGACACGTCATTCATCATTTATAACAAAGCGTTCAACGGACTCGATGACCTCCAAAGGTCAAAAATCTTCTGACAGAATTAAAGAGCATTCATGTTGTATTGGAAGCTACAATGACTTCTTATCTATTTCCTGTACGAGTTAGTGAAGATATTTTTTTTTCTCTCAGATGACTCAATGCTTGAGATATTTTGTATGAAGCATTTCTATATGTTCCCCCTCGCATAAGTTTGCAGGGGTTGATTGTTGTTGATGTCTCTTCTAGACTTTCTTTTACTGTAAATTCTGAGAGAAGTAATAAAAAAGCCGATGGAATTTCCAAAGCTCTGTGTTGTTTGATGCATTGCGGTGTTTAACTGAATGTTACAGGATTCCTATGTACTTCATGGCACAATAATTTTTCCCTAAACCTCTTCGTTATGTGTTTTGTTATCTTTTCATATCTCTTTCATGCTTTTGTGCTTTACAGTTAGTGGCAAGGAAAAAGAATAGTTTCAAGATTTAATCACTGATTACCCTGAACTCAATCTGAGCTATTATAAATGTTTTCTTCAGTTATAGTAATAAAGGTGTAATTATTAATTGCAACCCTTTCACACTATATCTTTCACAGTGATAATTGTTTCAGGAATTCAAGTTTTCTCCTGAGGAATATATCTTCTTCCCACACCTCAGCTTAGTGGAAAATTCTTAATTGCTTTTCACTGGTTATTTGCATTCCACCATCATAATTTCAAGTTTGTTTTATGAAGTATTCAAAGGCCCTGTAATTTCAGCTGCTCAACTAGTGATTTCAAAAAACCTGTAGCCACAGACTCCATTGCCCAATGGACTAACATTATCTGCAGATTTCCACTTTAGATACAGAAAGACATCCTTTCAACCAAACATAAACCAAAACCCCTACTTCATAACTAACCTAAAATCTCCACAGAACAGAGACAAACCTTAAAGAGAGAGCCCTCTCTGATTACAGTTGGGCTAGAAGCTTTAATCCAAAGATTGGTTAGTGGTTACCCCGGCCGTATTCCCTTGGAGTCAAAGGGAACAACCTGGGTGTTAACATAAATGGCGACTCCATTGGGGACTCTTTAGGATTTTCCAATTACTATATATCTCCTAAAGCTATAGTTAAGACCTGAATATCAGTCAGGAAGCCTTCAAAACTGTTTCTGTTTAAACATTAACAGCTTTAGGGAAGAGTTGCTTCAGTCAATCTTCATACTAGCTTTGAGATATATATAGCCATTTCAAAATCTTGTCCAGTCCTTGCAGATATAAAATTTTCCTAAAAAACTCAAAAAACTAGTTTAGAAACTGGCTCCCAAGAATAATCCACGGTACACTAGGTCAAGTCCTGACCCAAATCCACCCCCTATCTTTGAAAATCCTAACACAATCCCTAAATTTGTTAAGAAGCAGCAAGGGCTAGATAAGCTTGCTGACTTAAGTCCAGAGACAGTTCACCCCAACCCCATTTCCACTCCAATCAAGGTTCTTTTTCGGTCCACCCCCAATTCCCCTAGTTCACCATCCACATCTCAAAGCCCTCCTCCCACATCTTTATCTACTGCACATACTCCCTTGACCAACACTCTAGGTTCTTCTACACCTGTTACCCCCGTGGTACCCATTGTTCCTTTTGTCCCAGTTTCCCTTGTCAATCCCCCAAACCTTGTGAATATGGCGAATAGATATGCACCCCTGCAGTTACCTACTAACGTTGCAGCTCTGCCTCATGACTACCAATCCAAAATCTCATAATTTGACTCTACTGGCCCTTTCACTGCCATTCAGCATGCCAGGAGGATGCAAGATCATTTTGAAAACTATAAAATTGATGATGACATTACAAGGATGAGAATTTTTGTTCAGAGCCTCACAGGGGATGTAAGAACCTGGTTTAGGTCACTCACTGCCAATACCATAACAACCCCTAATGAGCTTTACCATGCATTTACCAACATATGGGAAAAGAAGAAAGATCCCTTGCACATACTGGGTGAATATGATACAATCAAACGAGGTCCTCAAGAGACCGTTCGGGAGTATTGTGCAAGATTCAATAATGTATACAACACAATACACCAGAATTTAAGACCTCCCCCTGATTTAGCACTATACAAATTCCCTAATGGTTTTGACCCTGACATGGCATATCAATTGAAGGAAAGAGCCCCTGAAACCCTTGAAGATGCACAAATGGTTGCCGTCACAGTTGAGGCTAACCTAATTTCCAAGAGGAACAGGGCAAGATTGGAAAAAAGAGTCACCTTCAAAGAGGAACCCTCAGCCTTTGATCAAAAAGTTGATGCAATACTTAATGGTATGAAGATATTGGGTGATAGAGTGGAATCGGTTGAGAGAAAAGCATCATGGGAAGCACCACAAAATAACCCTGTCAGGAACCCAAATTTTAGGAGAAATCAAAACCCAAACGTTGGCAAGGCTAATTCTAATCCAGAGATCAGGCCTCCTTTCCAGGAAAACTATGCTGAAACATCCACTTCAGATGAGCAAATGGATGACACACACATCCACCTAATGAGCCTTAATGATGAGCACCAAGTTTTCCTAAGCCAAGAAGATCATGAAGATGATGACATTAA
The DNA here is from genome assembly GCA_000404065.3 of Pinus taeda. Lineage (NCBI taxonomy): Eukaryota > Viridiplantae > Streptophyta > Pinopsida > Pinales > Pinaceae > Pinus > Pinus taeda. Next base: position 226,086 of record APFE031313328.1, on the reverse strand, counting down.
ACAATTCCAAACCAAGTCAAGTGAGTCATTTGACTTCAAACAAGGCTATGACACAGCTGTTTATGAAGTTCATAAACAATACAAACTAAGAAGTAGAACTGTAAACATAACACATCCTGAAAAAACAAAGGACAGGTTGCAGCCTAAAAGAGTCATAGTCACTGAACTAATTAACACAACTGATTCACTTACAAAGGAGATAACCGTTGAAGAAGTTACTGAACCACTTCCCTCAGCGCAGAAGCCACTGGCTGCATCTTCTTTGCAGCCTAATCCAAGTAAAATTCCTCAAGAGATCAATGAAAAACACAATCCCCAAGATCAAGACAAGGATCAAGAAGAAAACTTACTAAACAAAGAAAAGGTGGTCACCCACAACACTAAGGTTCAATATGAAAGACCCTTTGACTTGGAAGCTGAAATTGGCAAACTGAAAGTAGCCATTCCTCTTTCAGAACTAGCCAAACATGACATTTACAAACAACAGATTAAGAAATCCCTCCAACTCACTCGAAACAAAGACAATGTCAATGTGTTGGATGACACCCCAGAATTGTTGTTCGGTCCAGAGGTTGATGGAAAAACAGCAAGCACGGGGGTATTACCTTTTTACGTTAGTTTGAATATCCATGATAAGATACTACACAATGAAATGTTTGACTCAGGTGCCTCTCATAACCTGATGCCTAAATCAGTCATGGAAAGGCTGAATCTAGACATTACTAGACCATATAAGGACCTATTCTCATTTTATTCCAGCCAAGTTAAGTGTCTAGGCTTGATAAAATATTTTTGTGTATCCCTTGTCCAATATCCAAATAAAACAATCTTAGTGGATGTTGTTGTTGCTGATATTCCACCCAAATATGTAATGTTGTTGTCAAGATCATGGGTAGGGAAAATTTTAAGAACCCCCCCTAAATTTATAAGTATAATAAATGGGCGAATCTCCATGGTATATAGGAAAGATGGAAGGCGATTTTATCAAAAATATAATATGTATATATAATTTTTTGGCGAATCTCTCACCAGGAATGGCAAATATTTTACTCAATTATAAAATCTTGTAAGATCTTGGTATTACCATGGGTTATCATAAACCTGGAGCTTGAAAATTACTATTAGTAGTTTATAAAAATTAATAAAATTAATAGTTGATTTTTATTTTATTTTTTATTTTAACCAAGCTAAAATGTTTAACATACATTAAATTACAACATCCACCAAGCCCCGAGAGGGATCAAATATTTTTTCACTCTATGCTAGTTTGCATATCAAGATAGTTGATACCTCTCGGGGGTTAGTAGATCCAGAGTAAAGATGGATCTATGCTGGTTTAATTCCCCCATTTAAATAGGCTACATTGCAG